>WNGS01002749.1:0-15785 GCA_020271785.1 Procambarus virginalis | reverse complement strand
AGGACAGCAGACAGACAGAACAGACAGGACAGACAGACAGACCGGCAGGCCAGGCAGCGTGGCTTGCAGACATGGCAGGCAGGCCAGGCAAACAGGAAGGCAGAGACAGGCAGAGACAGGCAGAGGAGGCAGGCATGCAGGACAGCAGGCAGGCAGGAGGGACCATAAACACGGAAGGCAGGCCAGATGAGGCAGCAAGGGGAGGCAGGGAGCAGACAGGCAGACAGGCAGACAGACAGGCAGGGAAGAAAGCAAGCAAGACTAGCAGGCAGACCGGCAGGCAGGAGGCAGGGCAGGCAGACAGGCAGGCAGGCCAGACAGGCAGCAAGCAGACAGGCAGGAAAGACAGACAGGCAGGCAGGCAGGCAGGACAGACAGACAGGGAGGCAGCCAAGTCGGCAGGCAGGCAGACAGACAGGAGTACAGACAGACCGACAGGCAGTCAGACAGGCAGACAGGTAGGCCAGACAGATGGGCCAGACAGGACAGGCAGATCAAGCAGGTAGGCAGACAGGCAGGTTGCCTGTAGGCAGACAGGGCAGGCAGGCAGGCAAACATGCATGCAGGCAGGGAAGCAGGCAGGTAGGCCGGTAGACAGGCAGACAGACAGGTAGGCAGACAGATCAGGCAACAGACAGGCAGGCAGACAGGCAGACAGGCATGCAGCAAGACGGCAGACATGGCAGGCAGGCAGGCCAGGCAGACAGCAGACAGACAGGCAGACAGGCATGGACAGACAGGCAGGCAGGAGGGAAGGGCAGGTAAGCAGACAGGCAGGTAGGCAAGCAGACAGGCAGACAGACAGACAGCCAGTGAGGCAGGCAGGTAGGCAGGCAGACAGAAAAGGCAGGCAGACAGACAGGCAGACAAGGCATGCTGACAGCCACGCCTGGTGTGACAGGCAGGTATATAGTCAAGGAATAGGATGGTGACTCCCGGAATGAGTGAGTCATTGTGGTGTTGTGTGTGAGGTGCCTCGACCATCACTCGTGGGTAAACAGTGGACTCATGCTCCCTCTCCAACCCCTCTCCCCCCTCCAGATCACTCTCTTGGGGGCTCCCTCTTGACCCCCTACCCTATCCCTCTCCATACCCTTTCCTCCTTCCCCCCTCCCTACCCTTTCCCCCTCTCCCTGCCCCTATCCTCTTTCCTTGCTGCTCTCTGTTAATTCTTGGTCCTTCCTTCTCCCCCTACCCCATTGCCCTCTTTCCCCCTACGCTCTCCCTACATGTGTCATGCCTAGCCTTCAGACATCGGTGTCATGTTCTACCTTAGACACGTGTCATGCCTACCTTAGACACGTGTCCATGTCTACCTAGCACCGTGTCATGCCCTGCCTTAGACACGTGTCATGTCTACCTTAGACACGTGCCATGTCTACCTTAGACACGTGCCATGTCTACCTTAGACACGTGCCATGTCTACCTTAGACACGTGCCATATATGATTCACGTAACATACACATTACGTGTCCCACACCACACAACACACACACACACACACACCACCCACACACCACCCACCACACACAAGCACACAACACACACACACAGCCACACACACAGCACACACATGCACACACACCACACACACACACACAAACACACCACACACACACACAGACACACACACACACACAAACACCACACACATGCACACACACACAACACACACCACTCCACCACACACTTGTTGTGTTTGGGGGTGGTGTGTGGAAAAAAAAAAAACAAAAAAACAACAAAAAAAAAAAAAAAAAAAAAAAAAAAAAAAAGTAGTTAGTGTGTTTAGTAAACAGTTGATTGACATTTGGGAGGCGGGAACAAACCTCAACCCCGTAAAAACAACTAAGTTGAATCACACACCCCACACCACACACACACCACACACCACACCACACCTCAACACACACACACACACACACACCACACACACACACACCACACAACACCCACCACTCCACACACACTGTGTTGCTGATATTAAAACATTTATATGAGGAGGATTGCAACAGAGGATGAGAGTAGGAGGCTACACGATGACCTAGATAGACTGAGTGAATGGTCCAACAAATGGCTGGTGAAGTTCAACCCGAGTAAATGTAACGTAGTGAAACTCGGCGGTGTAAACAGGAGGCCAGACACAGGATACAGAATAGGAGAGAAAGTACTTCATGAACACGGACAGAGAGAAAGATCTAGGAGTTGATATCACACCAAACCTGTCTCCTGAAGCCCACAGAAAATGAATAACGTCGTGGGCATATGCGAGGCTGGCTAACATCCACAACAGTTTTCAGGAACCTGTGTAAGGAATCAATTCAGGATCTTGTATACCACATATTGTAAGACCAGTCCTGGAGTATGCGGCCCCAGCATGAGCCCGTAGCCTTGTCAAGCATCAAGACGAAGCTGGAAAAAGTTCAAGAAGGTATCCCACTAGACTAGTCCCAGAACTAAGAGGCCGGAGTTACGAGGATAGGCGCGGGAAAATGCATCTTACCGACCACTGGAAGACAGAAGAGTAAGGGGAGACATGATCACTACCTACAAAATCCTCAATGGGAATCGACAGGGTGCCAGGACCCTCAACTAGTCCTGGACCCTCAACAAGTCCTGGACCCTCAACTAGTCCTGGACCCTCAACTAGTCCTGGACCCTCAACTAGTCCTGGACCCTCAACTAGTCCTGGACCCAACTAGTCCTGGACCATCAACTAGTCCTGGACCCTCAACTAGTCCTGGACCATCAACTAGTCCTGGACCCTCAACTAGTCCTGGACCCTCAACTAGTCCTGGACCCTCAACTAGTCCTGGACCCTCAACTAGTCCTGGCCCTCACTAGTCCTGGACCCTCAACTAGTCCTGGACCCTCAACTAGTCCTGGACCCTCAACTAGTCCTGGACCCTCAACTAGTCCTGGACCCTCAACTAGTCCTGGACCCTCAACTAGTCCTGGACCCTCAACTAGTCCTGGACCCTCAACTAGTCCTGGACCCTCAACTAGTCCTGGACCCTCAACTAAGTCCTGGACCCTCAACTAGTCCTGGACCTCAACTAGTCCTGGACCCTCAACTAGTCCTGGACCCTCAACTAGTCCTGGACCCTCAACTAGTCCTGGACCCTCAACTAGTCCTGGACCCTCAACTAGTCCTGGACCCTCAACTAGTCCTGGACCCTCAACTAGTCCTGGACCCTCAACTAGTCCTGGACCATCAACTAGTCCTGGACCCTCAACTAGTCCTGGACCCTCAACTAGTCCTGGACCTCAACTAGTCCTGGACCATCAACTAGTCCTGGACCCTCAACTAGTCCTGGACCATCAACTAGTCCTGGACCCTCAACTAGTCCTGGACCTCAACTAGTCCTGGACCATCAACTAGTCCTGGACCCTCAACTAGTCCTGGACCATCAACTAGTCCTGGACCCTCAACTAGTCCTGGACCCTCAACTAGTCCTGGACCCTCAACTAGTCCTGGACCATCAACTAGTCCTGGACCATCAACTAGTCCTGGACCCTCAACTAGTCCTGGACCATCAACTAGTCCTGGACCATCAACTAGTCCTGGACCATCAACTAGTCCTGGACCCTCAACTAGTCCTGGACCATCAACTAGTCCTGGACCCTCAACTAGTCCTGGACCATCAACTAGTCCTGGACCATCAACTAGTCCTGGACCCTCAACTAGTCCTGGACCCTCAACTAGTCCTGGACCCTCACTAGTCCTGGACCCTCAACTAGTCCTGGCCCTCAACTAGTCCTGGACCCTCAACTAGTCCTGGACCCTCAACTAGTCCTGGACCCTCAACTAGTCCTGGACCCTCAACTAGTCCTGGACCCTCAACTAGTCCTGGACCCTCAACTAGTCCTGGACCATCAACTAGTCCTGGACCCTCAACTAGTCCTGGACCCTCAACTAGTCCTGGACCCTCAACTAGTCCTGGACCCTCAACTAGTCCTGGACCCTCAACTAGTCCTGGACCCTCAACTAGTCCTGGACCCTCAACTAGTCCTGGACCCTCAACTAGTCCTGGACCCTCAACTAGTCCTGGACCCTCAACTAGTCCTGGACCCTCAACTAGTCCTGGACCCTCAACTAGTCCTGGACCCTCAACTAGTCCTGGACCCTCAACTAGTCCTGGACCCTCAACTAGTCCTGGACCCTCAACTAGTCCTGGACCATCAACTAGTCCTGGACCCTCAACTAGTCCTGGACCCTCAACTAGTCCTGGACCCTCAACTAGTCCTGGACCCTCAACTAGTCCTGGACCCTCAACTAGTCCTGGACCCTCAACTAGTCCTGGACCCTCAACTAGTCCTGGACCCTCAACTAGTCCTGGACCATCAACTAGTCCTGGACCCTCAACTAGTCCTGGACCCTCAACTAGTCCTGGACCATCAACTAGTCCTGGACCCTCAACTAGTCCTGGACCCTCAACTAGTCCTGGACCATCAACTAGTCCTGGACCCTCAACTAGTCCTGGACCCTCAACTAGTCCTGGACCATCAACTAGTCCTGGACCCTCAACTAGTCCTGGACCCTCAACTAGTCCTGGACCATCAACTAGTCCTGGACCCTCAACTAGTCCTGGACCCTCAACTAGTCCTGGACCCTCAACTAGTCCTGGACCCTCAACTAGTCCTGGACCCTCAACTAGTCCTGGACCATCAACTAGTCCTGGACCCTCAACTAGTCCTGGACCTCAACTAGTCCTGGACCCTCAACTAGTCCTGGACCATCAACTAGTCCTGGACCCTCAACTAGTCCTGGACCATCAACTAGTCCTGGACCCTCAACTAGTCCTGGACCCTCAACTAGTCCTGGACCCTCAACTAGTCCTGGACCCTCAACTAGTCCTGGACCCTCAACTAGTCCTGGACCCTCAACTAGTCCTGGACCCTCAACTAGTCCTGGACCCTCAACTAGTCCTGGACCCTCAACTAGTCCTGGACCATCAACTAGTCCTGGACCCTCAACAAGTCCTGGACCATCAACTAGTCCTGGACCCTCAACTAGTCCTGGACCCTCAACTAGTCCTGGACCCTCAACTAGTCCTGGACCCTCAACTAGTCCTGGACCCTCAACTAGTCCTGGACCATCAACTAGTCCTGGACCCTCAACTAGTCCTGGACCATCAACTAGTCCTGGACCCTCAACTAGTCCTGGACCTCAACTAGTCCTGGGACCCTCAACTAGTCCTGGCCCTCAACTAGTCCTGGACCCTCAACTAGTCCTGGACCCTCAACTAGTCCTGGACCCTCAACTAGTCCTGGACCCTCAACTAGTCCTGGACCCTCAACTAGTCCTGGACCATCAACTAGTCCTGGACCCTCAACTAGTCCTGGACCCTCAACTAGTCCTGGACCCTCAACTAGTCCTGGACCCTCAACTAGTCCTGGACCCTCAACTAGTCCTGGACCCTCAACTAGTCCTGGACCATCAACTAGTCCTGGACCCTCAACTAGTCCTGGACCCTCAACTAGTCCTGGACCCTCAACTAGTCCTGGACCCTCAACTAGTCCTGGACCCTCAACTAGTCCTGGACCCTCAACTAGTCCTGGACCCTCAACTAGTCCTGGACCCTCAACTAGTCCTGGACCCTCAACTAGTCCTGGACCCTCAACTAGTCCTGGACCCTCAACTAGTCCTGGACCTCAACTAGTCCTGGACCCTCAACTAGTCCTGGGCCCTCAACTAGTCCTGGCCCTCAACTAGTCCTGGCCCTCAACTAGTCCTGGACCCTCAACAGTCCTGGACCCTCAACTAGTCCTGGCCCTCAACAAGTCCTGGACCCTCAACTAGTCCTGGACCCTCAACTAGTCCTGGACCCATCAACTAGTCCTGGACCCTCAACTAGTCCTGGCCCTCAACTAGTCCTGGCCCTCAACTAGTCCTGGGCCCTCAACTAGTCCTGGACCCTCAACAAGTCCTGGACCCTCAACTAGTCCTGGACCCTCAACTAGTCCTGGACCCTCAACTAGTCCTGGACCATCAACGTCCTGGACCCTCAACTAGTCCTGGACCCTCAACTAGTCCTGGCCCTCAACTAGTCCTGGACCCTCAACAAGTCCTGGACCCTCAACTAGTCCTGGACCCTCAACAAGTCCTGGACCCTCAACTAGTCCTGGACCCTCAACTAGTCCTGGACCCTCAACTAGTCCTGGACCCTCAACTAGTCCTGGACCCTCAACTAGTCCTGGACCCTCAACTAGTCCTGGACCTCAACTAGTCCTGGACCCTCAACTAGTCCTGGACCCTCAACTAGTCCTGGACCCTCAACTAGTCCTGGACCCTCAACTAGTCCTGGACCCTCAACTAGTCCTGGACCTCAACTAGTCCTGGACCCTCAACTAGTCCTGGACCCTCAACTAGTCCTGGACCATCAACTAGTCCTGGACCCTCAACTAGTCCTGGACCCTCAACTAGTCCTGGACCCTCAACTAGTCCTGGACCCTCAACTAGTCCTGGACCCTCAACTAGTCCTGGACCCTCAACTAGTCCTGGACCCTCAACTAGTCCTGGACCCTCAACTAGTCCTGGACCCTCAACTAGTCCTGGACCCTCAACTAGTCCTGGACCCTCAACTAGTCCTGGACCCTCAACTAGTCCTGGACCCTCAACTAGTCCTGGACCCTCAACTAGTCCTGGACCCTCAACTAGTCCTGGACCCTCAACTAGTCCTGGACCCTCAACTAGTCCTGGGACCCTCAACTAGTCCTGGACCCTCAACTAGTCCTGGACCCTCAACTAGTCCTGGACCATCAACTAGTCCTGGACCCTCAACTAGTCCTGGACCCTCAACTAGTCCTGGACCCTCAACTAGTCCTGGACCCTCAACTAGTCCTGGACCCTCAACTAGTCCTGGACCCTCAACTAGTCCTGGACCCTCAACTAGTCCTGGCCCTCAACTAGTCCTGGACCCTCAACTAGTCCTGGACCCTCAACTAGTCCTGGACCATCAACTAGTCCTGGACCCTCAACTAGTCCTGGACCCTCAACTAGTCCTGGACCCTCAACTAGTCCTGGACCCTCAACTAGTCCTGGACCCTCAACTAGTCCTGGACCCTCAACTAGTCCTGGACCCTCAACTAGTCCTGGACCCTCAACTAGTCCTGGACCCTCAACTAGTCCTGGACCTCAACTAGTCCTGGACCATCAACTAGTCCTGGCCCTCAACTAGTCCTGGACCATCAACTAGTCCTGGACCCTCAACTAGTCCTGGACCCTCAACTAGTCCTGGCCCTCAACTAGTCCTGGACCCTCAACTAGTCCTGGACCCTCAACAAGTCCTGGACCCTCAACTAGTCCTGGACCCTCAACTAGTCCTGGACCTCAACTAGTCCTGGACCCTCAACTAGTCCTGGACCCTCAACTAGTCCTGGACCCTCAACTAGTCCTGGACCCTCAACTAGTCCTGGACCCTCAACTAGTCCTGGACCTCAACTAGTCCTGGACCCTCAACTAGTCCTGGACCATCAACTAGTCCTGGACCCTCAACTAGTCCTGGACCCTCAACTAGTCCTGGACCCTCAACTAGTCCTGGACCCTCAACAGTCCTGGACCATCAACTAGTCCTGGACCCTCAACTAGTCCTGGACCCTCAACTAGTCCTGGACCCATCAACTAGTCCTGGACCCTCAACTAGTCCTGGACCCTCAACTAGTCCTGGACCCTCAACTAGTCCTGGACCCTCAACTAGTCCTGGACCCTCAACAGTCCTGGACCCTCAACTAGTCCTGGACCCTCAACAAGTCCTGGACCCTCAACAAGTCCTGGACCCTCAACTAGTCCTGGACCCTCAACTAGTCCTGGACCCTCAACAAGTCCTGGACCCTCAACTAGTCCTGGACCATCAACTAGTCCTGGACCCTCACAGTCCTGGACCCTCAACAAGTCCTGGACCCTCAACTAGTCCTGGACCCTCAACAAGTCCTGGACCCTCAACTAGTCCTGGACCCTCAACAAGTCCTGGGCCTCAACTAGTCCTGGACCCTCAACTAGTCCTGGACCCTCAACTAGTCCTGGCCCTCAACTAGTCCTGGACCCTCAACAAGTCCTGGGACCCTCAACTAGTCCTGGACCATCAACAAGTCCTGGACCCTCAACTAGTCCTGGACCCTCANGGCTTCAACCATGAGGGCTTCAACCATGAGGGCTTCAACCATGAGGGCTTCAACCATGGAGGCTTCAACCATGAGGGCTTCAACCATGGAGGCTTCAACCATGGGGCTTCAACCATGGGGGCTTCAACCATGGGGGCTTCAACATGGGGCTTCAACCATGGGGGTTTCAACCATGGGGGGGGGGAAATAGACTGGGGGAGAGCCAAGAAACCCCTGCAGCAGACCTGACGATTGTATAGCAAGCCAGAGAGGAATGAAACAAGCTGAGAGTTCTTACCATGATGTTCCTCTACGAGCAGAGTGGTAATTGTGTAGTTGTGCTTGAGAGAGTTGTTGCAATGGAAAGGAAAAAAATATAAAGAACAGCACATAGATAAGAAAAAAGTATGAGAGGGTTAAGGAATTCGCAGAAGAATACAGTGGGAAACTGAATTCAGGAACATGATTGACCGAGCATTACAGTCTAATGCAGTTCAGAAATATTTAAGACGTGAAGACAGATTCACTCCAAAAATAAGGAATAAGGGAATAAAGCATCAGCCCGTGGGGTAACAGTTAAGGGAAGAAATACAGCAGGAGAGAGCTTAGAGGAGGCACGGTCATAAGAGAAAAAGAGAGAAAAGAGAACAAAACTTTTCATCAAAGAAAGAAATAACTGTGTGAGGATCAGAAAGTCCTGTTCGGTCGTCAAAAGATCATTCAAAAACTAAGAGAATGAAGCATTCAGAGCCCTGACCAACACCTACCTGTGACCAGTGCTTAGATATGCAGCCCCTGCATCGAAGACAATAGTTTTAGCAACTCAGAAGGGAGATAAATTAAGTGCCGAGACATGCCACAAGATTGGTCTTGAGACTTACTAGTAGTTAGAATAAAAACAAAAAGACTGAAGTATCTTGAAAACAAGTGTGAGAAACGGAATATGTTCACGACATTAAAGATTCTAAAAAGACAAAGATAAACTATTGAGAATCGGACACAGAAAAATAGATGGTGAATTAGACAAGAGGAGAAACACCAGCGCGCTACAAACGCGCACCAAAGTTCATAGTTAGTGTGAGAGAGAAGGGAGGGAATAAAATGATATAGATGAAACGTTAAGGATATCTCCCTACACATTGCTATATCTCTATAAACATAGTTATATCTCTATAAACATAGTTATATCTCCATACACCTTGTTATATCTCCCTAGACCTAGTTATAAAAGCGAGTCTGCGCATCCATGTATTGGTATACATATTGGTATGTATGAGATTCTGACATTCTGGGGAGACACGGAAGAGCTTTCAGGTTGGCGTAAATATTATATCAGGTTCCCGTCAGGTGGTCAAAGCTGTCATGTGTTTGGTTAAGGTTTTAAATATTATATAAGTGTCAAGTCAATCTTCTTTCAGAAATTCCATAGCTGAAATTCTAGAGCAAGCGGACTGAAATCTGGGAGAGAAAGTTGAAAACGAGGTATCTGATAATTTTGTGTCTTGTTGTTTTTGCGAAGATATATATATATATCTTCGCAAAAACGAAGATATATATATATATATATATATGATATATATATATATATATATATATATATATATATATATATATATATATATATATATATATATATAAACGAAGATATATATATATATATCTTCTCAAAAACGATATATATATATATATGTCGTACCTAATAGCCAGAACGCACTTCTCAGCCTACTATGCAAGGCCCAATTTGCCTAATAGGCCAAGTTTTCATGAATTAATTGTTTTTCGACTACCTAACCTACCTAACCTAACCTAACCTAACTTTTTCGGCTACCAAACCTAACCTAAGCAATAAAGATAGGTTAGCTTAGGTTAGGTAGGGTGGTTAGGTTCGGTCATATATCTACGTTAATTTTAACTCCAATAAAAAAAAATTACCTCGTATGTAATGAAATGGGTAGCTTTATCATTTCACAAGAAAAAATTAGAGAAAATATTTTAAATCAGGAAAACTTGGCTTATTAGGCAAATCGGGCCTTGCATAGTAGGCCAAAAAGTGAGTTCTGGCTACTAGGTACGACATATATATATATATATATATATATATATATATATATATATATATATATATATATATATATATATTAGTTTATATATTAGATAATAGTAGGTAACAACCTAGGTTTCGAATACTAGGCCTATTGTTTTTATTTCGTTTTTTTAACTGTTCTTATTTTTCAGTGATGGGAACATCAGATCCTTTGGGAATGCATCGGACGAGGGAGTGGAGAATGGTGGGGAGGACGAGGGGACAGGGAAGGGGATAATGTTGGGAGGACAAGGAGATGGGGAAGTCGGGATGGTGGGGACGAGAGGGACGGTTGAGTGAGGAATGGTTAGGAGGATGAGGGGACGGGGGAGTGAGGGATGGTGGGGAGGACTAAGGGACGGGGAAGGGGTGGGGGGGGGGGAACGGTGCGAAGGACGAGGGGACGGTGGAGTGAGGAATGGTGGGGAGGACTGGGACACAGGGGAAGGTTGCTTTGAATCAGCAACATATGTGCGTTGCTGATTCACAGCAACGCGTGGCCGGGTACAGCTTGTAACTAATAAAACTATCCTCACTGTTAGCTTATGTGAAGTTATCAAACGAAAGTGAAACCTAATAAGTGATAAATGGATAATCAACGCTAACACAACATTTATAATAATGACTTCACAATTAAAATTATTTTACATAAAGCATAAGTAAAACAGATGAGACTTGTAAAACACTAGCCAAAACAATGAAAACCAGAAAATGAAACAAAATTAAAAACCAAAAATTGTATTACATGTCTTAATTAAAGAACTATAACAATATACTATATCAACACTTAAAATAAGTTAAAAAAATGAGAGACAAAACATGGTTATCTAAAGAAAAAAAAAGAAAAAAAATGAAAAAAAATGAGCGTGCATGAACTATAAATCAAATTACAAGGCCTGCAGGGCATTGTACAGTGCACAGTTGCACAAGCGAAAGGTTGCTATTTAAGAGAGGCCACAGCTCTCTAACACTCGCTAATGTTATGTACAGTAGTCAGAAATGCATCCTTTCCCCCCCTCTCCCATGGCCATCATGTCCTCCCAACCATTCCTCACTCCCCCATCCTTTCGTCTTCCCACCATTCCCCCCTCCTCCGTCCCCTTGTCCTCTCCACCGTCCCCTTGTCCTACTACTATTCCCCCCTTCCCCTGTCCCCTCATCCTCCCCACCATCCCCCACTCCCGTCCCCTCGTCCTCCCCTCAATTCCCCACGCCCTCGTCCGATGCATTCCCAAATAATCTGATGTTCCCATCAGAAAATTGGAACATCAAATGATCTGATGTTCCCATCACTGAAAAATAAGAACAGTTGAAAAACGAAATGAAAAACAATGAAAAAATAAAAAAAACATAATCTATACTGACAAAATGAACGGTATGATAAAGAACACAGCTCAATTCCAACACAATGTCATATAAAATAATTAAATCGAAATGAAAATAAATCGAAATCTATGAAAGTTCAATTTATCAATGCAATCAGAAACATTGAAATAGAATCGTAACATATTTAGTGTAGCGTGTGTTGCTCCTATGTGCAACATATGGCGCCGTTTTTATAAAAAAAAAGCATGGTTTTACCTGTCACAGGTGTTGAATCTATGCATATACTCACGAAATGAACAGTATGGCAAACAACACAGCTCAATTCCAACACAATGTCACACAAAATAATTAAATAAAAATGAAAATAAATCGAAATTGTGAAAATTCAATTTATCAATGCAATCGGAAACATTGAAATAGAATCATAACATATTGTAGCATTTATTGCTCTTACGTGCAACAGATGGCGCGTTTTTTTAAAAGCACGTTTTTACCTGTGACAGGTGTCGCATCTATATAGTTGGTATATAAAAACATGCGCGTATTTGAATGGAAGGTTGTGTAAAAATTTCAAAGCAATCCGTGAAGAACTTTCAGAGATTACAGCGTGTGTTGCTCTTACGTCCAACAGATGGCAGTGTTTAAAAAAAAAGCATGTTTTTCCTGTTACATGTGAGGCATGTATATAGTATGTATATAAAAAACACGCACCTATACCAATGCAACGTTTTGTCATAATTTCAAAGCAATTGGTAAAGAGGTTCGAAGAATTTCCTCACATGAAAAACACAGTTTTTCAAAAAAGCATGTTTTTTTTCCCTGTCACAGACGAGACATCTATATAGTTTGCATGTGAAAACCCGCTAGGATGCGAATAGAAAGTTGTTTGAAAATTGCAAAGCAATCGGTGAAGAACTTTCGCAGATTAGCGATTTTGAATAAACGAACATTTATACGTTGTATAAATGAATATTTGAATAAACGAACATTTATACGAACATTTATACATTGTAACTGCGAGGTTACACTATGTTTAAACTATATTCAAGATTATATTATTCTTGCTGGTTAGTGAGTAACCTATTGTGGTGGCTTTAATAACCATTCAAAGGCTAAAAAGGCCTTAAAACCATTACAAAAGTAAACTGCATACAAGAACATTAATGATAATTCATCAGTGAGTGATAGGCCTTAAACTCAACACCCAAACCAATACTAAAGGCATATATATACATCGAAATGTGTAATCTCCTTCTAAGTTGATATCCACTTAGAATTTTGTTAATCAAATCTGTTAATCTGTGTATTTACACACACAGAAACACACACACCATGCACTAGTGAACGAGGTAGTGGGTGGGAACTCGGTACATGAGAGTTACCAGAAGAGAAAACAAAAAGTTATGGATGAAAGTCAGATAGATCCCTGAAGCTGAAATTCATACCGCGAACATACAGCTCGCGTTACAACTAGGTCAGTGTAGAGGCACAAACATACACGAACGCCTGCACAAACGACCCCCCCCCCCCCCAACACAGACTCCCACAAATAACCCACACGACCACAAGAACGGTCTCACGAACGCCCTCATGAAACTGCTCACTCATGTTCTCATTATTTACGAACTAGCCAAAAGAAGCTTGACACATGAAAACATGTGTCAAACATGTGCGCTTGCATCGTTCAGTTACTGTGTTAAATGCAACCCGTCCTCGACTCATGACCATTACATCCAGCGGTTGACTCCACAGACGCTTTCATAAAATTTAACAGTTGTTCATTCAAAACTGGAATTTTCTCTTTTATAATTAATATTATAATATATTAGCATACTGTGCATAAATAGACATAAGTTATGTTAGGTTAGGTGTTTAGGTTATGTTGGCGATTATTTGTATTTGTAGTACGTGGGTGAAGCATTTACAGCGTTGTGGTTCGAACAAAATTCGTCAGTGAAGCACTTGTTCCGGAAGTGATCCAACGAAATCAGTTGTGAGTCGTGCGTAAATCGTTTTTCATTCATAAACAGGGGGTTTGGAGGGAGCATGGAATCACTTTTGGGTCTTTGTTTGGAGGACGGGCTGCTTGACTCGCAACTGATGACTTTCAGACATTTGAAAGGACGGGTTGTGTGAGGACGGGCTGCATGAGGACGGGCTGTGGGAAGACGGGCTACATGAGGACAGGCTGCTTAAGAACAGGCTGCATGAGGACAGGATGCATGAGAACAGGCTTGCTACCTATAGGTTTCCCCTCTACCACACACCAGTCCAGTCTGTCCACTCTCCAGGTTCAGCAAGTTGAAAACACCTTTTTCCTAAGAGAAAAAATCCTTGGGGCCGTACCGCAGGATCGAACTGTCGTCCTGGGTAATCCCGATCATTTGCTTATAGACATATAGTTTTTTCATTGTGTCACATGAGCTAAACACTGGTGATCATCTAACAATCGATAAGATACTCTCTAAAGCCTGTTTTAATAACATAGATGTATAAAGGAAAACTATTCGAATGTGATAGTTGTTACGAAGGATAGAGAATATAAACCTTCCTGACTTGAACTTTCAGTATAACTGGGATTTTAGTAAATAAGATGTTTCGCTGTTAGAGTCTTTCTTGTAGTAAAAAATACTTAAACCAACACAATTACTAAGCTAGCCAAAGGCAACCTAACTAATCTCAAGCTATCCAACGATAACATAACAATAACATAACCCTGGCATAATGGCATGTAGAGTTTACGTATTTAAGATAACAAGCTATGTTCTACACGCCTCTGAATGATTTCACCCCACCAGGTCCACATTCGCGTGGGGAGTGAGGTAGGGGGGGGGGGCGAGGAGTTGATGACCCCTCCTCACCACCACCTCCATATCTCCCCCCCCCCCACACGCCTCCAAAATTCCATCAGCAATTACTGAACAATCAGTGAATCGTCTCCTCCCCCTCACCTGTTCCATCTTGTTTACATCCAACAGCTCTCCAGTAAGCATTCATCAGACTCTGCACCACCAGCGCCCTAGAGAAGTGGGGGGAAAAAAGTACGATAACACAACTACCACAACACCTGCTCGAAAGAGCGGATAAACTTACCCCTATATAATTACCCCTGAAGCGTATTTTCCCCCCCTGGACTCTGCCAATGCGCAATTCCCTGACCCGGCGTTCGGACCTTTGAACGTGGCAAGTAGTCGTAATTGGATTCTTTCCCTCCCTTCCCCACCTCTCTTCTCTTTCTCTTTCCTCCCTTTTCCCGGGCGTTCTGGTTGGCGTTCTGGTTGGCGTTCTGACTGGCGGTTTAATGAGACCTATCTCTTGCAGAGTGATATTGGGTTCTCGACTGTTCTGTTTGTTCTGCTTCTGTCGTGCTGGTTGATGTTCTTATGGCCTGTGTGTGATTGGTTCTTCGTGGACTGTGTGTAATTGGGTCCTTGTGGCCTGTGTGTAATTGGGTCCTTATTGCCTGTGTGTAATTGGGTCCACATGGCCTGTGCGAATGTGGGTTTTCGTGGCCTTTGCGTAATTGGGTCTTTGCGGCCTGTGTGTAACTGGGTCTTCGTGACCTGTGTGTAATTGGGTTCTCGTGGATTGTGTGTAATTTGGTTTTCGTGGCCTGACTTGGTAATGAGTTCTCGTGTTCAAGTCTTCTTCTTTTTGGGGTTTCCTCTGTTGTATTCAAAGTGTCTATGGTCTGTTCTCTTCATTTTAGCCTGAACCTTTGATGGATTTGCCACATGCTCTCTGCCCCAAAGCGTTTTTTGTGTGCGATATTTTTCATGCGTTCTATTGCATGCGTTTTTTTCAATGCCTTCTAGTTCGTGCGTTTTTCCATGCGTTTTTTCCAATGCGTTCTAGATCATACGTTTTTTCATGCATTCTCTCTCATGCGTTTTTTTACGTGCGTTCTCTTCCATTTATCGTGTTCCATCTGTGCCTTATGTTCCAACACACTTTATTTATTTTTTATGTTCTCTCCGTTTCGAAAAAGTATCCACACTCTGCGGAAACGATGAATTCTTCCCATTTTTTTTATTACCAATTTCATGTTACCCTTTTCTTCTTCTATGTCATCTCTTCTGAGAGTTCCAGGAAGCACATTGTGTTCAGGTTATTCTGTTCCATACATTGTGTTCAGGTTATTCTGTTCCATACATTGTGTTCAGTTATTCTGTTCCATACATTATGTTCAGGTTATTCTGTTCCATAAGTTGTGTTCAGGTAATTTTGTTCCATACATTGTGTTCAGGTTATTCTGTTCCATAAGTTGTGTTCAGTA
>WNGS01002748.1:33314-44854 GCA_020271785.1 Procambarus virginalis | reverse complement strand
ACAAAGAGTAACAGTCAATCAGATAAAATCGAGTCCAAGCGATGTTAAAAGCTCTGTACCTCAAGGTACAGTCCTTGCACCGCTACTGTTTCTTATTCTTATATCTGATATTGACAAAAATACACGTCACAGCTTCGTGTCGTCCTTTGCAGATGACACAAAAATCAGCATGAAAATTACCTCTGCTGAAGACATTGAAAAACTACAAGCAGATGTCAACAAAGTTTTCGATTGGGCAGCAGAAAATAACGTGATGTTTAACAGTGATAAATTTCAGGTACTCAGGTACGGCAAAAATGAGGAACTGAAACATAATACAGGGTACAAAACACAATCGAATTTTCCCATAGTAGAAAAACAGCATGTCAAGGATTTGGGAATAATGATGTTAGACGATGTAACGTTTAGGGAGCATAACCAAGCAAATATTGCGTCAGCCAGAAAAATGATCTGATGGATTACGAGAACTTTCAAATCAAGGGATCCCATCACAGTGGTTGTACTCTTCAAGCCACTTGTGTTGTCCCGTCTCGAGTACTGCTCAGTACTCACTTCCAACTTCAGAGCAGGAGAGATTGCTGAAATAGAGGGAATACAGAGAACATATACGGCACGCATAGGCGAGATAAAGCACCTAAATTATTGGGATCGTCTCAAAGCTCTCCAAATGTACTCTCTAGAAAGGAGACGAGAGAGATGCCAAATAATATACACATAGAAAATACTGGAGGGCCAGGTCCCAAATCAGCACAGTAAAATAACAACGTACTGGAGTGAACGATATGGAAGAAAATGCAAGATTGATCCAGTGAAGGGCAGAGGTGCCATAGGCACAATCAGAGAGCACTGTATAAACATCAGAGGTCCGCGGTTGTTCAACGTCCTCCCAGCGACTATAAGAAATATTGCCGGAACAACCGTGGACATCTTCAAGAGAAAACTGGACTGTTTTCTAAGAGAAGTTTCGGACCAGCCGGGCTGTGGCCCTGCGGGCCGCTCCAAGCAACAGCCTGGTGGACCAAGCTCTCACAAATCGAGCCTGGCCTCGGGCCGGGCTTGGGGAGTAGAAGATCTCCCAGAACCCCATCAAACAGGAAGCTTTCACAACACTATACCCGACGTATGTTAAAGGAATTCAATAATAACAAAAAATCGGAATATTAAACACAAATTTGTTAGAGATTAATTTCCTGGAGAAGAACAGAAAGACGAGGAAGCACAGGTTGAGGTTGGTGACACTAATATGGCAGAGAATGTAAGGAAATACTCGCATGCAGCGAGAGTGGAGAAGAAGTGAAATCATCTTGAACCAGAAGTAGTGAAGCCAACCACCATTCACATCTTGAACAGTTAAGAGGACTGAGTTTCACTCCTCGTGAACAAAACTTGGTAGTAATTTTCACCGAGAGTCAGTGAGAAACTCATAAACCAATAGACGCTCCTGTCTACAAAATACTGTGTCTCTGATTGATTAATTAATTTAATAATGCTCGTGTCATCATGTGCGAATTGATTTGCAATTGATCTTACAGTGTGAATTAGAGCACAACTTAGTTTTCATTTGTACATGTTTAATCATGGAAGGAATAAGGAAAGAAGTATAATGTAAGAAGTATAATTAAGCCTAATTCATGAAAGGAGCGTTGGACGGTGAGGCCGCGGAGGACGCTCCCACACCTGGACTACTGCGGCTCCTGATTATTCTTGCATGGTCACTGATCTTATCTTGTATAAACACTAACATTATGATTACCGGAAGGAAGTCACGTTTGTTCGCTTGTTTCGTGTAAGTGTGTGCACGCGCGCGCACACCTGTGTTTGGCTCTTGAACTACATAAGGTGCATGAAAGTGTATTTGTATAATTATTGTCTTTAATCCAATGGTAAAAGTACATGTAACACTCTGAGGCACATGTGCACACATGTATGTTCTGAGACACATGTGCACACATGTACTCTCTGAGGCACATGTGCACACATGCACGCTCCCAGGTACATGTGCACACATGAACGATCTCAGGCACATGAGCACACATGTTTGCGTTGAGGAACATGTGCACACATGTACGTTCTGAGGCATATATGCACACTTGTACGCTTTGAGACACATATGCACACATGTACGCTCCCAGGTACATGTGCACACATGAACGATCTCAGGCACATGAGCACACATGTTTGCGTTGAGGCACATGTGCACACACATGTATGCTCTGATGCACATGTACACGCGTGTTCCTGGGCGGCACATGTGCACATATGTAAGCTTTGAGGCCCGTGGACACATATACGTTCTCAGGTACATGTGCACACATGTAAGCTCTGAGGCATATATGCACACATGTACGCTCTGAGGCACATGTGCACACATAGACACTCTGAGGCACATGTGCACACATGGACACTCTGAGGTACATGTACTCACATGTATTCTGTGAGGCACATGTGCACACATGTACGCTCTGAGGCACATGTTCACATATGTACGGTCTGAGACACATGTGCACACATGTACGCTCTGAGGCATGTGTGTACACATGTACACTCTGAGGCAAATGTGCACACATGAACGCTCTGAGGCAAATGTGCACACATGTAAGCTCTGAAACACATGTACACACAAATATGATTTGAGGGGACATGAGCACATATGTTCGCTCTGAGGTACGTGTGCACACATGTACGCTCTGAGGCATGTGTGTACAAATTTACGCTCTGAAGCACATGAGCACACATGTACGCTGAAGCACATGAGCACACGTGTACTCTCTGAGGCACATTTACACATATGTACGTTCTGAGGTACGTGTGCACACATGTATGCTCTGAGGCATGTGTGTACACATGTAGGTTCTGAGGTACGTGTGCACACATGAACGCTCTGAGGCATGTGTGCACACATGTACGCTCTGAGGCATGTGTGTGTACACATGTACGGTCTGAGAAACATGTGCACACATGTACGCTCTGAGGCATGTGTGTACACATGTACGCTCTGAGGCAAATGTGCACACATGAACGCTCTGAGGCATGTATGCACACATGTAAGCTCTGAAACACATGTACACACAAATATGATTTGAGGGGACATGAGCACATATGTTCGCTCTGAGGCACATGAGCACACATGTACGCTGAAGCACATTAGCACACGTGTACTCTCTGAGACACATTTGCACATATGTACGTTCTGAGGCACATGTACGCTCTGGGGCACATGTACGCTCTGAGGCACATGTGTACACGTTTACGCTCAGACGAACGTGTGTACAAATGTACGCTCTGAGGTACATGTGCACACATGGACGCTCCGAGGCACATGTGTACACACGGACGCTCCGAGGCACATGTGCACTCATGGACGCTCCGAGGCACCTGTGCACACTTGAACGTTCTGAGGCACATGT
The DNA here is from genome assembly GCA_020271785.1 of Procambarus virginalis. Classification (NCBI taxonomy): domain Eukaryota; kingdom Metazoa; phylum Arthropoda; class Malacostraca; order Decapoda; family Cambaridae; genus Procambarus; species Procambarus virginalis. The sequence continues at coordinate 41,447 of WNGS01002748.1, read as the reverse complement.
GCACTCATGGATACTCCGAGGCACATACACACATGTGGACTCTCTGAGGCACATGTGCACACACATGGACGCTCCGAGGCACATGTGTACACACATGGACGCTCCGAGGCACATGTCCACACAGAAGGACTCAGAGGCATATGTGCACACATGTAAGCTCTGAGGCACATGTGCACACATGAACCCTCCGAGGAACATGTGCACATTTGGACGCTCTGAGGCACATGTGCACACATGGATTCTCTGAGGCAAATGTGCACACATTGAAGCTCTGAGGCACATGTGCACATATGAACGCTCTAAGGCTCATAAGCACACATGTACGCTCTGCATGAGTCCCATGCTCACACTAGTATCATCTGAGGCACATGTGCACACATGTACCCTCTGAGGCACATGTGCATATATGTACGCTCTGAGACTCACGTGCACTCATTGACGCTCTGAGGCACATGTGCTCACATTTACGCTCTGAGGCATGTACTCACCTAATTGTTCTTGCGGGGGTTGAGCTCTGGCTCTTTGGTTCCGCCTCTTAACCGTCAATCAACAGGTGTACAGGTTCCTGAGCCTACTGGGCTCTATCATATCTACACTTGAAACTGTGTATGGAGTCCGCCTCCGCCATATCACTTCCGAATGTATTCCGTTTGTCAACCACATTGACACTAAAAAAGTTCTTTCTAATATCTCTGTGGCTCATTTGGCCACTCAGTTTCCACCAGTGTCACCTAGTGCATGTTCCCCTTGTGTTAAATAGCCTGTCTTTATCTACCCTATCGATTCCCTTGAAAATCTTGAATGTGGTGAATGAGAATTCACCAAAATTATGTGAATCCTTCTCATAATTTTGGCGTCTTCAGCAAACCTTGAGAGGAATGAGTTTATACCCTCTGGGAGATCATTTACGTATATCAGAAACAGGATAGGTCCAAGTACAAAGCCCTGTGGAACTCCACTGGTAACTTTACGCCAATCTGAGGTCTCACCCCTCACTGTAACTCTCTACTTCTTATTGCTTAGGTACTCCCTTATCCACTGGAGCGCCCTACCAGTTACTCCTGCCTGTTTCTCCAGCTTGTGCATCAGTCTTTTATGGGGTATTTTGTCAAAGGCTTTCCGACAGTCCCAAAAAATGCAGTCCGCCCAGCCTTCTCTTTCTTGCTTAATCTTTGTCACCTGATCGTGGAATTCTATTAAGCCTGTAAGGCAAGATTTACCCTCTCTGAAAACATGTTCATGGGTTGTCACGAAGTCCCTTCTCTCCAGATGTGTTACTAGGTTTTTTCTCACGATCTTCTCCATCACCTTGCATGGTATTCAAGTTAAGGACACTGGCCTGTAGTTCAGTGCCTCTTGTCTGTCACCCTTTTTGAATATTGGGACTTCATTAGCCGTCGTCCATATTTCTGGTAGGTCTCCCGTTTCCAGTGACCTACTATACACTATGGAGATTGGCAAACAAAGTGCTCCTGCACACTCTTTCAATACCCATGGTGAGATTCCGTCCGGCCCAACAGCCTTTCTCACGTCCAGCTCCAATAGGTGCTTCTTGACCTCATCTCTTGTAATTTCGAACCCTTGCACCTGGTTTGCTGCCTCCTCTCTTAGCACCGTGACCTCTCCTTGTTCTATTGTAAAGACCTCCTGGAACCTTTTGTTGAATTCTTCACACACCTCTTTGTCATTCTCTGTGTACCTGTCCTCACCCCTTCTAAGTTTTATCACCTGTTCCTTCACTGTTGCCTTCCTGATGTGACTGTGTAGTAGCTTTGGTTCGGTCTTGGCTTTATTAGCTATATCATTTTCATTCCATTTCTCAGCTGCTCTTCTCACACTAACATACTCGTTCCTAGTTTTCTGGTATCTCTCTCTCTAATTTCTGGTGTTCTGTTATTACGGAAGTTCCTTCACGCCCTTTTGTTCAGCTCCTTTGCTTTCATACATGCCCTATTAAACCACGGATTCTTCCTTTGCTTCTCGATTTTTTCCTGTCGGTCCGGGATAAACCTGATTACAGCCTCCTGAAACTTTTGGGTGACATAGTCGATCATGTCTTGTACGGACTTGATTTTGAGTTCTGTGCTCCATGGTATATCCCTTAGGAATTTATTCATCTCGTCATATTTTCCCTTCGGTACACCAGCCCTTTGTTTCCCAATTCATGTGTATACACATGTATGCTCTGAGTCATATGTGCACACATGTACGCTCTGAGGCACATGTGCACACATGTACGCTCTGAGGCACATGTGCACACATGTACGCGGAGGCACATGTGCATACATGTACGCTGTAAGGCAGATGTTCACACATATACGCTCTGAGGTGCCAGTGCACACATGTATGCTCTGAGGCAACTGTGTACCCATTTACACTCTGTGGTACATGTGCACATATGTACGCTCTAAGGCATGTGTTTACACATGTACGCTCTGAGGCATATGTGCACACATGTAAGCTCTGAGGCACATGTGCACATATGTGTGCTCTGAAGCACCTGTGCACACATGAATGCACTGATGCATGTGTGTACACATGTATGCTCTGAGGCACAAGAGCACATATGTACGCTCAAAGGAACATGTGTACACATGTACGCTCTGAGGCACATGTCCGCACATGTAGAATAAATGCAACAGGAACAATAACTATGAGGCGGAGCTCTAGAGCTGAATCTCACTCCAGTAGACAGAACGAGGTAAACATTTGACTTAAAGATGGTGAGAAACGCTTAAGTAACCAAGACATGACTTTCTACTCTATACAGTGACTCTGAGTGATGTTCCTCTCAAACATAACGAATTGTTCTGCAGTCTACTTGAAACTGAATTTAAAAATTTGAATTTTCGTGTATTTATTCACGTTATTAAACATAAAATAAAATATTCTCTCACCTTGAAATGAACATATAAATAATAATAATAATAATAAATATAAATAATAATAATAAATAATAATAAATAATAATCAATAAATAATAATACTAAAGATAATAATAATAATTATAATAATCATAATAATAAAAATAATAATTAAGCAAATAAAATGAGCACCATTTTAAGATAATGGGTTTGACCTGCGGACTGTGAGGCCGCGGAGGACGTTCCCACACCTGGACTACTTCGGCTCCTGATTATTCTTGCATGGTCACTGATCTTATCTTATATAAACACTAACATTATGATTACCGGAAGGAAATCACGTGTGTTCGTTTGATTTGTGTAAGTGTGTGCACGCGCGCGCGCGCCTGTGCATGGCTCTTTAACTATATAAGGTGCATGAAAGTGTATTTGTGGAATACAAATGTCTTTAATACAAAGCTAAAAGTACAAAAAATGCTCTGAGGCACATGTGCCCACATGTAAGCTCAGAGGCACATATGCACACATATACATCCGGAACATGCGCACACATAAATATATGTGCTCTGAAGCACATGTATGCTCTGAGACAAATGTACGCTCTGAGGCAAGTGTGCACAAATGTACTCTGAGGCACATGTGCACACATGTACGCTCTGAGGCATATATGCACACATATACATCCGAAAGTACATGTGCACACATACATATGCTCTGAAGCACATTACGCTCTGAGGCACATGTATGCTCTGAGGCACATGTACGCTCTGAGGCACATGTACGCTCTGAGGGACATGTACGCTCTGAGGCACATGTACGCTCTGAGGCACATGTACGCTCTGAGGCACATGTACGCTCTGAGGCACATGTACGCTCTGAGGCACATGTACGCTCTGAGGCACATGTACGCTCTGAGGCACATGTAAGTTCTGAGGCACATGTACGCTCTGAGGCACATGTACGCTCTGAGGCACATGTACGCTCTGAGGCACATGTACGCTCTGAGGCACATGTACGCTCTGAGGCACATGTACGCTCTGAGGCACAAGAGCAAACATGTACGCTCTGTGGCACATGTCCTTAAATGTACGCTCTGAGGCACATGTGCACATATGTACTCTGAGGCACATACGCATACATCTACTCTGAGACACATGTAGAAATATTGACATTCTGCTGCAAATGTGCACACATGAACGTTCGGAGGCAAATGTGCACACATCTACGCTCTGAGGCACATGTGCACACAAGGACGCTCTGAGGCAAATGTGCACACAAGGACGCTCTTAGGCACATGTGCACACATCTACGCTCTGAGGCAAATGTGCACACATGTATGCTCTGAGGCAAATGTTCACACATGTGTGTTCTGAGGCACATGTGAACACTTGGATGCTCTGGGGCATATGCGCACACATGAGAGCTCTGAGGCACATGTGCACATATCTACGCTCTGAGGTACATGTGAACACATCTACGCTCTGATGCATATGTGCACACATGGATGCTCTGAGGCACATATGCACACATGACCGCTATGAGGCACATATGCACAAATGGATGCTCTGAGGAACATGTGCAGACGTGAGCGCTCTGAGGCACTTGTGCACACATTTACGCTCTGAGGGACATGTGCACACATGCATGCTCTGAGGCCCATGTGCACACATCTACGCTCTAAGGCACATGTGCACATTTGTATTCTCTGAGGCACATGTGCACACATAAACGCTCTGAGGCACATGTGCACACATAAACGCTCTGAGGCACATGTGCACACATGTATGTTCAGAGGCATATGTGCACACATGTATGTTCTGAGGCTCATATGAACTCATGGATGTTCTGAGGCACATGTGCACACATGTACGATCTGAGGGACATGTGTACACATGAACGCTCTGAGCACATGTGCACACGTCGACGGTCTGAGGTACATGTGCACACATGGATGCTCTGAGGCTTCATGTGCACACATGAGAGCTCTGAGGCACATGTGCACACATGTACGCTCTGAGGCAAATGTGCACACATGAACTCTTGGAGGCACATGTGCACACATGTATGCTCTGAGGCACATGTGCACACATTGATGCTTTGAGGTACATGTGCACACATCTACGCTCTGAGGCACATGTGCACACTTCTACCCTCTGAGGCACCTGTGCACACATGTATGCTCTGAGGCACAAGTGCACACATCTACGCTATGAGGCACATGTGTACACATCTACGCTCTGAGGCATATGTGCACACATGTATGCTCAGAGACTCATGTGAACACATGGATGCTCTGAGGCACATGTGCACACAGCTAAGCTCTGAGGCACATGTGCACACATCTACGCTCTGAGGCACATGTGCACACATTTACTCTGAGGCACATAAGCATGCATGTATGCTCTGAAGCACATGTGCACACATATACTCTCTGAAGTACATGTGCACATATATATGTTCTGACGCACATGTTCGTTCTGAGGCACATGTGCAAATATTGACATTCTGCGGCACATGTGCAAATATTGACATTCTGAGGCAAAGGTGCACCATGTACCCTGAGGCATATGTGTACACATGGACGCTTTGAGGAGCATGTGCACAAATGGACGCTTTGAGGAGCATGTGCACACATGGACGCTAAGGGAGTAATATGCACGCATGTATGATCTGAGGCACATGTGCACACATGTACGATCTGAGGCACATGTGCACACATGTACGATCTGAGAGATGTGTGTGTAAACATGTAGGCTCTGAGGCACATAAGTATACATTTACGCTCTCAGGCACATGTGTACACAAGTATCATCTGAGGCACATGTGCACACAATTATCATCTAAGGCAGGGGTGGGCAACCTCTGGCACGCGTGCCAAACTTGGCACGCCGATGACTTTCTCTGGCACGCAAGAGCATTCTGGAATTATGTAAAATAAAGAAAACCCTCTAATTTTCACAAAAGAAAAAAAAATCCTTGTTGATTTTTATTATGTTCATTGTCTCGTCACGCTTACCTCAAACATTGGCTTATTAAACTTATTGATTGGCACGTGGAAAAAATGGTTGGCACGTGGAAAAAGTTTGTGTCAGAGACTTGGCTGATTTTGGCACGCACTCTCAAAAAGGTTGCCCACCCCTGTCTAAGGCATATGTGCACTTATGTACGCTCTGAGGCACATGGTGAAACATTTACGTTCTGAGACATGTGCACACATGTACGCCTGACGCATAAGTGCACTCTGAGGCCCATGTGCACACATTTATACTCTCAGATACATATGCACACATGTACGCCTAGGCATAGGTGCTCACATTTACGCTCTCAGATACATGTGCACACACATACATGTACGCTCAGAAGCAAATGTGCCCACTTGTATACTCTAAGGCACAAGTGCACGCATCTACGCACTGAGGCATAATGCATAAATGACGCTCTGAGACACATGAGCACACATGTACGAAGCGACACATGTGCACACATGTACACTCAGGGGAACATATGTACAAATGTACGTTCTGAGGTCCATGAGCACACATGTACACCTAAGGCACATGTGCACACATGTGGAATAAATGCAACAGGAACAATAACTATGAGGCGGAGCTCTAGAGCTGAATCTCACTCCCGTAGACAGAACGAGGTAAACATTTGACTTAAAGATGGTGAGAAACGCTTAAGTAACCAAGACATGACTTTCTACTCTATACAGTGACTCTGAGTGATGTTCCTCTCGAACATAACGAATTGTTCTGCAATCTATTTAAAACTGAATTTAAAAATTTGAATTTTCGTGTATTTATTCACGTTATTAAACATAAAATCAAATATTCTCTCACCTTCAAATGAACATATAAATAATAATAATAATAATAAATAATAATAAATAAATAATAATACTAAAGGTATAATAATAATAATAATTATAATAATCATAATAATAAGTTATAATAATCATAATAGAAATAATAATTAAGCAAATAAAATGAGAAACTTTAGCTAATAATGGGTTTGACCTGCGGACTGTGAGGCCGCGGAGGACGCTCCCACACCTGGACTACTGCGGCTCCTGATTATTCTTGCATGGTCACTGATCTTATCTTGTATAAACACTAACATTATGATTACCAGAAGGAAATCACATGTGTTCGCTTGTTTCGTGCAAGTGTGTGCTCGCGCGCGCGCCTGGGTATGGCTCTTTACCTACGTAAATTACATGAAAGTGTATTTGTAGAATTATTGCCATTAATCCAATGCTAAAAGTAAAATTAACTCCTGAAGCACATGTGCACACATGTTCGCTCTGAGGCACATGTTCACACATGTATTTTGAAGCACGTGTGCAAACATTGACGCTATTCGGCCCAAGATCACACATACAAGCTCTAAGGCACATGTGGACATATGTACGCTTTGAGGCACATGTTCACACATGGACGCTTTGAAGCACATGTGCACACATGGACGCTCTGAGACACATGTGCACACATGTACTCTGAGGCACCTGAACGCTCTGACACACTTATGCATACATATTCACTCTGAAGTACATGTGCAAACATATATGCTCTGAGGCACATGTGCTTAAATGTTTGCTCTGAGGCACATGTGCTTAAATGTTTGGTCTGAATCATGTGCAAACATGTTTTCTGAGGCACATGTGCTAATATTGTCATTCTGAGGCAATTGTGCTCACATGGACGCTCTGAGGCACATGTGGTCACATGAAGCTCTGAGACAAATGTGCACACATGGACGCTCTGAGGCACATGTGCTCACATGGACGCTCTGAGGCAATGTGCACACATAAAGGCTCTGAGACAAATGTGCACACATGGACGCTCTGAGGCACATGTGCTCACATGGACGCTCTGAGGCACATGTGCTCACATGGACGCTCTGAGCACATGTGCACACATAAAGGCTCTGAGACAAATGTGCACACATGGACGCTCTGAGGCACATGTGCACACATGGACGCTCTGAGGCACATGTGCACACATGGATGCTCTGAGCACATGTGCTCAATGAAGGCTCTGAGGCACATGTGCACACATGGATGCTCTGAGGCACTGTGCTCACATGAAGGCTCTGAGGCACATGTGCACACATGGATGCTCTGAGGCCAATGTGCTCACATGAAAGCTCTGAGGCACATGTGCACACATGGAGGCTCTGAGGAACATGTGCACACATGGATGCTCTGAGGCACATGTGCTCACATGGACGCTCTGAGGCACATGTGCACACATGGATGCTCTGAGGC
>WNGS01002748.1:0-13114 GCA_020271785.1 Procambarus virginalis | reverse complement strand
GAATTGCAGCCGTGGGCTGTGGCTGGTCAAGGTACCTAAATATTTGGGGGATAAATGGGCAAACTGTGCGGGCCATGACGTTGGGAAGCTTAAGATTACAAGGTTCCTGGTGAACGTCCAACAATAACCTCAAGTCAAGCGAACACGCCATGAAGGACGGCAAAATTTCCTCGGGAGCACAAGATAATCTCTCATAGTTTAAAGGAAATGACACTCGGAGTTCTTCTAAACCAGATCTGGCAGTAGCTCGGCTGCTGCAGCTCCCGAGACACAACAATTGTACTTGGAGGGACAAGTCATCCACAAACTAGAATGTCAGCCTGTAGTGGACGACTACTATATCAATCAGAAAAAGGAAGCTGTGAAGAAAGCTGCCAAGCCTTTCACACGGTAAAGCTTATTGACAGACCCTTCAATGTCTATAAGCCTATATCACATCATAAACAAAATGTTCATTTAGAACAGAAGAAGAAGGCAGAAGGCAAGATGATTCGTGATGATAAGGATAAGGTCATGGAGTTGTGGTTGCTGCATTGAAAAGCATCAGTATTACAATATTCAGGATCTCCACAAGATACCGACAACCAATCACATATCTAAAGGAGATCCTGAAGGAACTATGTGACTATAATGTTAAATATCCACACAAAAAATGTGGGAACTCAAGCCTGAGTACCGTCATTATAAGACTGACGAAAAGGCTGTGGAAAATTCAGTGAGTGATTAGGGTCATACTACACTTTGTTTCACAGTACAAGGGTAAAGAAAACGTTGTGAAAGATCCAGGTAGTCATTAGGCTCATACTTCATGTCTAAGGTTGTGATCTACCTAGCGGTGCTTGTGCAGCTGGCTGCTGCCCTTTACTAAAGCCACGGCCACTGGTCCGTCCCGTCTCCCAGACTGTGCAGTTCTAGGACGAGAGGCAGAATGTCACAGATCGAGGTGTTGCAAGCGTCGTTGCCCATCAACCAGGTCATCCTCAACACCGTGTTCCAGACCAATGCTGTTCCCGTGACCAGCGTCACAGTCCAGACGGTGACGGTACCAGCCCTGCAGATGGTAATGATTGATGTGCAGCTGTATGAAGTAACTAAGCCCCTGACGGTGATGAACGTCGACACTGTCACCACCATACTTGTGGAAACGTAGCTGAACAACCTCACCAGCACCGCCTTTAACTTTAGGACATCCTGAATATATCACATGTACTATGTATCAATACCACGTGTTCAATGTACCAATATCACATGTTCGATGTATCAATATCACATAAATAAATACTTATGGAACCTCTTCTGCTTAGCTCATTTTAGTTCAAAGTTTGAATTAGAACAAAAGAAAGAAGGAAAATCCCTGCTTACGGTATTGTTGACGAAATAAGGCAAATAGGACATTGAGATTTATTTATTGAAGCTTTAGTATGTAGCGAGTAGAGATATCCCATATTATAGCTCCAAAAGTAACAAAACACCTGGTGTTATTCTTCAGCTATATCTGGCTCTGGTTAGGCTCCATTTAGATCATGCAGTTCAGTTTTGATCGATGTACCATATGTCGGAAGTTTCTGACACCCAAATTATTAACACCTGCCCCCACAAGATAAATTCGTTGTGTCAGGAAACTAATTTTAAAAATATTTATTTCTAGTAGGTGAATGCCAGAAGTTTCCTAGAAACGGATAGCCGGGCGAATACATCAGCTACCACGTGTGTGCAATTACTACTTTTTTGTACTAACCTTTTAACCGGTGTGACTATGTGTTTCACACAGGAGATAAAATAGTAACACCATGAATTCTGTCACCTTTTATATATCTCAATTACTTAATTCCTTTAATACCGCGTTGCCAACAATAAGAAAGTGTTCCTTGTAGACCAACAGAATATATGTAAATTACTACCTTCCCCTCCTCGTTCACAAACGAACAAAATTCACACTCGTAAGGAGTGTGAATTTTGTTTGTTTTGTTTTGCTTGTTGCAATTATATTTGTTTAAATACTCCAAATATAAAATTAACACTCGTAAGGAGTGTGAATTTTGCTCGTTTTCTTTTGCTTGTTACAATTATATTTGTTTAAATACTTGAAACAATAAATATTATAAAATTATTCAATTGATATTAACCTGTGAATGAGACCAAAGTTTCATTATATTATTTATTCAGTTTTCCTATGCCAGAGCAAAACAGAAAATTACTCTTATCAGAATAATAAAAATCCCCTTTAAAATATATGGAATAAAAAATCATCAAATAATACAAGGCTTCGGAAGACATTATATTATTATTATTATTATCATCATCAATTAGAAGTAAGCAAATATCACTGCGCATCGGACTACGATTCGTGGGCGGCGCTCTGAAGTTGTTGATAAGTGTTATATATTAATAATAATAATTTGTTTATGGAAAGTACATACATAGTTGCAAAGTTACAGTACAAACATTCTGTTTGATTTAAAGTTAGAGGTAGTACATACAATACTAAAGCCACTATTAAGCATAACTTTTCGGGCAAGCTGTTGTAATAACTATTTATTTTCAAATGCCTTTATTGAGACAAGAAAATGCATTTCAATGGGATAGAGCAGATTAGGCTATTTCTTCCCCTCCCCTTCCTTCCCCATCTCTACTTTAAGTCTCTCAAGGGGCGCACAAATCACAAATCAAGAATCACATTTAACATTGCCTGTTAATATAGTAAGCACATCATATAAGTATACTTGGGATAAAATACTTGTATCTTAGAATTCTTAGTATTCTGTCTATTATACTATTATCACACATCCAAACAATTCATGTGGTACACCACTTATTTCCTTATTGATAACTATATAAATATGTAGACACTCTACATATTGATCTAAGGTGTGGGCGTGTGGCATACTGCATAATTTACAAACTTTATCTTTTTCACTACATTAACACCGTATTACCAGATATATTTGTATCCTCCTCTTAATTTTAAGTAAATTGAATCCTTCCAAGTAGACTTTCTTCTACCATAAGTGAAGGACAAATTTGTGTTTATTATTGCATAATTCTTAAATGTGTTAGTGCTGTCCACCATTGGCATTCTCTTAAGTTTTTCTCCATCCCCTTGGATCATTGTGTTTCTTGTCTTTATTTGTTTTAAAATTGTCTGACATACATCAACAATAGTTTTTTCAGAGGCTTTCTTCGTTATTTCATCAACTGCCTCATTCAACAGTATTCCCACATGTGAAGGGATCCACATGATTCTTGCTTTATACCCATTTTTGTCTAATGTCTTAACATTCTCTCTACACTCGATCACAATATTCTGGTATAAAGGTCGTCTGTAAACAGTGTAACAGCTGTTTACAGTTGTTTAAATGTAATTATTCTTTTGCCCCGGGGATAATAGCGTCACATGTTAAGTAACTTAACTTAGAGACTACCTTAAGGGATTACTTGGAGAGTGATTAGTGGAGATTAAATGTCTCGGGGTACTGGTCGTTATATTCAAACCTCCTATAAAAGTCGTAAGAAGTCCAGGGACCAGCACTCGAGCCATATCCACGCTGACTTTGTGTCCTGTACCACAAAGCATCACCTTCACTCAATAGACATCACTCCACAGTGAGCATTTGACTAATAGAATGGAATACGAAATGAATCGTGATAGAACCTGCGTTGCTGCTCAGTGTCGTAAAAGAAAATCCATAATAGATACAAGTTCCGAAAGTGATGGCAATTGGCATGCTGTGAATAAAGCAAACAGTAAAAGCCACTCCATGACGACCCATCTACCGACAAACACTCCAGCTTCTCCAGCTCTACCAACAACCACTCCAGCTCCTCTGACTAAATCTGCACTAACAGTCTTCAAGGTCCAGCATACCGAAGGTAAGTCTTCCTATGCCACTCTAGTGGACCTCGAAAAAGAGTACCCCCAGCTCCAGATCAGAGCAAAGCCAAATCTCAGAGGCCCATATATATTCTGAGGCCCAAAGACGAGTCAGCCGCAACGATTCTGAAAAAATCACACAAAATGTGAGGAACTCAAGCCAGAGGATAAAGTAAGAAAAATCACTGTCCTCCACTATCCCTTGCATATGGCCCTTCACCATCTCGAAAAGCTGAACTCTGTGGTGCCAGCAGAGAGATGCCAGGTAAAAACCACAAAGCAGGAAACCAGACAAGTCCTTCTCACAGTAAGAGAACGGATCCCCGAGAAACTTAACATGGAATCTGGAGCGTGTTAAAACACAGGTCTTACACCCCAGAGCCTCTTAGATGCTTCAGATGTCAGAGATTTGGGCATCACAAAGATGGCTGCCAACGCCCAGTGTGGTGTGGAGTCTGCAGCTAGCCCCCACGACACAGAAATATACATTGATAAACACAAGGCAAACCACCCTGTCCAAGCAAAGTGCCCAAATTGCTCCAAGGCACATCACGCCTGGAACTTGAAATAGCCTGAAAGGCTCAAAAGGCTTCAAACGAACCCCACCACGCCTACAGAGGAGCCGAAGCCCCCGGCATGGTGAAGGATGTGAAGACCTCCGTCCAAGTCCTTTGAGGAAAGCCAGAAAGAGGCCGAATGTAGAAAGAGAACGCAGACGACATTACAAAAGGAGGAAGAAATTAACGGAAATGCTTAAGCATACACGACTCTCCATACAGAGAATAAATAATTTAAACAGGGAGATTGAAGAAATCGAACAGAGACTGAGGCATTCCTATCAGACTGAAGAAAGGCAACTAGAACAGAAAGCAATTCAAGAAATAATGAAAAACCCAAAATATTTCTTCACATATGCTAAATCAAAAGCGAAAACCACGGCCAGTATTGGACCTATTCGTACTAGCGAAGGTACATACACAGAGGATGACAAAGAAATTAGTGAAATCCTAAAAAAGCAGTATGAAGACGTGTTTCACACTACGATACTCAGCATGAAAGTGGAAGATTCGGACACTTTCTTTATGAATGATGCTCAAACACATGTAAATACAACTGATATCAGCACAAGCGTGGCAGACTTTGAGAGAGAAATTGACAATATGCCCATGCACTCAGTCCCGGGTCCAGACTCATGGAATTCAATATTTATAAAGAAATGTAACGTGCCAGTAGCACAGGCGCTCAGTATAGTGTGGAGGAAGAGCTTGGACACAGGGGAGATACCAGACGCGCTTAAAGCAGCAGACATTGCCCCTCTACACAAGGGTGGTAGCAAAGCATTGGCAAAGAATTATAGACCAGTTGCACTAACGTCCCACATAATAAAAGTATTTGAGAGAGTTATCAGGAGTCAGGTCACTAGATTCATGGAAACCAATGACCTCCACAATCCAGGCCAACATGGATTTAGAGCACGAAGATCAGGCCTCTCACATCTACTTAACCACTATGACAAAATCACGGAGGCATTAGAGGAAAAACATAATGCAGATGTCATATACACTGATTTTACAAAGGCATTTGACAAATGTGACCATGGAGTGATTGCACACAAAATGAGGTCATTGGGTATAACTGGTAAAGTAGGACGCTGGGTACTCAATTTTCTATCGAACAGAACACAAAAAGTAACAGTGAATCTAGTAAAATCGAGTCCGAGCGCAGGTAAAAGCTCTGTACCTCAAGGTACAGTCCTTGCACCACTGCTGTTCCTTATTTTCATATCCGACATAGACAAAAACACAAGACACAGATTCGTGTCATCGTTTGCAGATGATACAAAAATCAGCATGAAAATAGCTTCTACTGAAGACATTGATAAACTACAAACAGATATTAACAAAGTTTTCGATTGCGCAGCAGAAAATAACATGATGTTTAACGGTGATAAATTCCAGGTACTCAGATACGGCAAAAATGAGGATCTTAAACATAATACAGGGTACAAAACACAATCGAATCTGCCCATGGTAGGAAAACAGCATGTCAAGGATTTGGGAATAATGATGCTTATGGAATAATGATGGTTATGCTCCCTAAACGTAACGTTTAGGGAGCATAACCAAGCAAGTATTGAGTCAGCCAGAAAAATGGTAGGATGGATTACGAGAACCTTCAAGTCCAGAGATCTCATCACAATGGTTGTCCTCTTCAAATCACTTGTGTTGTCCCGTCTTGAGTACTGCTCGGTACTCGCTTCCCCCTTCAGAGCAGGAGAGATTGCTGAAATTGAAGGAATACAGAGAACATATACGGCACACATAGATGAGATAAGGCACCTAAATTATTGGGATCGTCTCAAAGCTCTCCAAATGTACTCACTAGAAAGGAGACGAGAGAGATATCAAATAATATACACATGGAAAATACTGGAGGGACAGGTCCCAAATCTGCACAGTAAAATAACAACGTACTGGAGTGAACGACATGGAAGAAAATGCAGAATAGAACCAGTGAAGAGCAGAGGTGCCATGGGCACAATCAGAGAATACTGCATGAACATCAGAGGTCCACGGTTGTTAAACGTCCTACCAGCAAGCATCAGAAATATTACAGGAACAACCGTGGACATCTTCAAGAGGAAACTAGATTGTTTCCTTCAAGGAGTGCAACAGCCTGGTGGACCAAACTCTCACAAGTCAAGTCTGGCCTCGGGCCGGGCTTGGGGAGTAGAAGAACTCCCAGAACTCCATCAACCAGGTATCAACCAGGTAAGTCAAAGGGATAACCGATGGCCACAAACATGTTCAAAGCAGTCGCCCGCCCACTGCATCCAGTAAGCACACTGGGGGCAATAAGGTTAAGAGTAACAATTCCAGTGTCAAAGTGTCCACTGAGAAGGGTCAAAAAGTAGCCAGGCCCCAAACCTTCACAGCAGTAAATCGTGCTCCCGCACAAGTTGACGCTCTCTGGCCAATGCTCAAAACTTTGGTCACGGAATTGGTCGAAAGTCTGCTGTCGATACATGGTAACAAGCAAACCACAGAGACTCGGAAGACAATTGAGCACAAGCTCAAGAAATTCAAAAATATAATATCCTCCCCTTCAAGAACGCGGGGTAGGAGACTCTCCCCTAAAAAACAGAGAGTCCAGCTAGTTTGAAAGCGACCTTGATGAATCAATTTCAGGTCCACTAAGATCTTCTCCACCAATTGCAACTTCCATGGTGTGTTCATCATACTCCATGGATACCACGGTAATATCAGCAAATTCCAAGAACCTAGAGGTCTAAAGATCCTGCAATGAAATGCGCAAGGGCTGCGCACAAAATTGCAAGACTTACAATGCATAGCAGCAACCAAAGGCATAGATATCCTGATAGTGCAAGAGAGCCTGCTTCGAGCCGGATTAGAACCTAAAATCTCAGGCTATCGAGGCTTCTTCCTTCCATGGATCAACGGGCAATCCAGGGGATGTGCAATCTATGTATCTATGTAAAATGTGACCTGATCTTTAAATCAGGTCACCCGATTGTAGAGCAGGGACAGAGGTAATGGGAGTATCCATTGAGCTATGACACGACATACGTGAAGTGTTTAATGTGTACAGGTCTCGACATGCTGAAATGGATCTCACTGTGTTATTTGAACACCCGACAACATCAAACAAATTCATTTGTGAAAGATTTTAATGCCCATCATCGATTTGCACTGGGCTCGAATACAACAAATGAGGCCGGCATTCCCAATGCACATCTACTAGACCAGCTTCCAGAAAACCAAATCCTAAACAAGAATGAACCCACCCACATCCAAGAAGGTAGATTAGACCTTACCTTCGTTTCAGCCTCCCTAAGAGATGCACCAACATGGTCAGTTGAGCCCAAACTCACAAGTGACCACTATGGGGTCCAAATTGATCTTAAGTTAGATATACCCACCCCTCCTCTGCCATCATCTGAAGACTGGAACTTTGCTTTAGCAAACTGGGACCGATTTCAAAACCTCATTTCAGAGTGGCATAGAAACTATGATGTTCCCGAAGTCATTAATTAGGCAGAACAAGATTTTGTCAAAGCGATTCAAAGTGCAGCTAACCACTCAATCCCACTGAAAAAACAGTCCACTGGACACCATAAAGATCATTGGTACTATTGTCAACATGTCAAAGAACTCAACCATAGACTCAACAGAACAAGAAAGCTATACAAAAAGCAGCTAAGTGACCGCAACAGGACCTTACTTTGCGAGGTCAAGGAACATGTGCATCAAGAGACCAGACTAATAGAAGAACAAAAGTCGCTGGAATGGTGTTCACATCTGAATGAACACACCTCTCTTGGAGAGATGAGGCAGCAAATCCCCAGGGCAAAGGAAATAAAACACCTAAAGATCTACACCCCAAGGATTCTCAACAGGAAGCCGAAGTACTGGCAACCAGGTTTGCAGAAAGAGCAGCCAGCAATCAGCTTCCACCAGATGTATTAGCAGTGCAGACTGGATTAGAGGAAGAAAGGTGGCACAGAATTCTTACAGCATGTGGAGAAGTCTCTGATACCTTTCACACTGTATGAGCTCAATCGGGCTAAGAAAATCTCCAAGGATAATCCCCTGGAGACGAGAAAATAACCTATAAAATAATTAGAAACCTCGGTCCAGAGGGAGACGCTGCATTCATAAGGTTAATTAATTTAGCCTTGACTTCTCAAACTAGACTTACAGCTTGGAATAGGGCAGACATAGTGCCGATCCCAAAACCCAAAGATCCAGCTAATCCCAGGCTCATATCTCTCCAAAGCTATGCAGCCAAGATGGCTGACAAAATTGCAATCAACAGACTGGAGTGGAAAATGCCTAAACTGCACCATGATATGTATGCCTATAGAAGAGGGGGTTGGCACAGTGGAATGTATTACAACTCTGTTAGCCCACTTGAATGACACACCAGGAATGCTGATTTACACTACACTACACGGAATTACAAGGAATGCTGATATTCCTGGACCTCGAGAAAGCCTTTGAACTGGCTAGCGCCCTAGCTGTTCTCTGCTGCCTCATCGACAAAGAGGTCAAAGGCAACCTGTTCTTCTGGACCAAAAACTGTCTCAAAACAGAGAAGCAAGAGTAAAACTTAATGGCACAGTTTCTGAATACACAAGACATGAAAATGGTTCACCGCAATGAGGTATTCTCAGCCCCCTTCTCTTCAACTGTTTAATGGAAAGAATAATGAGGTTGAAACTCCCACATTACTGCAGGCTGCTTAACTACGTGGACGACTTTGTCATCATCATAAAAGAAGGGATGAGGCGCACCTTGCACCCAAATGCTTAGACTGCATCAGTAAAAAGGTAAAACAGATTGGTATCAAACACAACCCTGAAAGACAAAAGCCATGCCCATAAAAATAGCGAAGCATCCAACTCAGTACAAGGTCAACCAATTGAATGGGTGGACACCTATCAGTATCTAGGAATAATCCTGGACACACACGTGAATTTTAATGCTGAGGTCACTTACTTGAGAGAGTGAACTGCGGCCCTGACGGCACTCCTCAGGTCGCTAACCTCCCTCTCTGGAGGAGCCAATCTGCAAGTCCTTCGCACATAATATGTACAGGCAGTCAGATCAGTGATCGACTATGGCGCACCTGTACTCACAAGTCTATCACACCAACAGTGGAAAAAGCTTGAAGTTGCCCACAACAATGCTATGAGAGCCACACTGGGAGCCACCATGTGGACCAGGCTTGAAACTCTAAGACTGGAAACGGGTTTGCCCTCTCTTCAAGAAAGAATATCACAAAGAAAACAATGGGACATTGGGTAGGTATTTATGTTGATAAAGTTAAACGTCGAATGTTTTTTTTTTTATAGTTATGCAATGTCAACGGTTAGTTATGGAAATTATTTTGAGGGATTTATTAAAACTAACAAAATAACAGAGGTGTTTGGAATGTGCTTCAGACTCCAGAGTGATTTTAGTCTTGCCTGCGGGCTATTTTGCATCATGTTTACCTGGTTACCTGGTTGATTCCTGGTTGATGGGGTTCTGGGAGTTCTTCTACTCCCCAAGCCCGGCCCGAGGCCAGACTTGACTTGTGCGAGTTTGGTCCACCAGGCTGTTGCTTGGAGCGGCCCGCAGGCCCACATACCGGTTGGTCCGGCACTCCTTGAAGGAAACAATCTAGTTTCCTCTTGAAGATGTCCACGGTTGTTCCTGTAATATTTCTGATGCTTGCTGGTAAGACGTTGAACAACCGTGGACCTCTGATGTTCATGCAGTGTTCTCTGACTGTGCCCATGGCACCTCTGCTCTTCACTGGTTCTATTCTGCGATTTCTTCCATGTCGTTCACTCCAGTACGTTGTTATTTTACTGTGCAGATTTGGGACCTGTCCCTCCAGTATTTTCCATGTGTATATTATTTGATATCTCTCTCGTCTCCTTTCTAGTGAGTACATTTGGAGAGCTTTGAGACGATCCCAATAATTTAGGTGCTTTATCTCGTCTATGTGTGCCGTATATGTTCTCTGTATTCCTTGAATTTCAGCAACCTCTCCTGCTCTGAATGGGGAAGCGAGTACCGAGCAGTACTCAAGACGGGACAACACAAGTGATTTGAAGAGAACAACCATTGTGATGGGATCTCTGGACTTGAAGGTTCTCGTAATCCATCCTATCATTTTTCTGGCTGACGCAATACTTGCTTGGTTATGCTCCCTAAACGTTAGGTCGTCGGACATCATTATTCCCAAATCCTTGACATGCTGTTTTTCTACCATGGGCAGATTCCATTGTGTTTTGTTCCCTGTATTATGTTTAAGATCCTCATTTTTGCCGTATCTGAGTACCTGGAATTTATCACCGTTAAACATCATGTTATTTTCTGCTGCGCAATCGAAAACTTTGTTAATATCTGTTTGTAGTTTATCAATGTCTTCAGCAGAGGTAATTTTCATGCTGATTTTGTATCACCTGCAAACGATGACACGAAGCTGTGTCCTGTGTTTTTGTCTATGTCGGATATTAAAATAAGGAACAGCAGTGGTGCAAGGACTGTACCTTGAGGTACAGAGCTTTAAACTGCGCTCGGACTCGATTTTACTTGATTGACTGTTACTCTTTGTGTTCTGTTTGACAGGAAATCGAGTATCCAGCGTCCTACTTTACAAGTTATACCCAATGACCTCATTTTGTGTGCAATCACTCCATGGTCACATTTGTCAAATGCCTTTACAAAATCAGTGTATCTGGCATCTGCATTATGTTTTTCCTCTAATGCCTCCGTGATTTTGTCATAGTGGTCAAGTAGAGGTGAGAGGCATGATCTTCGTGCTCTAAATCCATGTTGGCCTGGATTGTGGAGGTCATTGGTTTCCATGAATCTAATGACCTGACTCCTGATCACTCTCTCAAAAAATTTTATTTTTTGGGACGTTAGTGCAACTGGTCTATAATTCTTTGCCAATGCTTTGCTACCACCCTTGTGTAGAGGGGCAATGTCTGCTGCTTTAAGCGCGTCTGGTATCTCCCCTGTGTCCAAGCTCTCCCTCCACACTATACTGAGCGCCTGTGCTACTGGCACTTTGCATTTCTTTATAAATATTGAATTCCATGAGTCTGGACCCGGGGCTGAGTGCATGGGCATATTGTCAATTTCTCTTCAAAGTCTGCCACGCTCGTGCTGATATCAGTTATATTTACAGGTGTTTGAGTATCATTCATAAAGAAAGTGTCCGAATCTTCCACTTTCATGCTGAGTATCGGAGTGTGAAACACGTCTTCATACTGCTTTTTTAGGATTTCACTAATTTCTTTGTTATCCTTTGTGTATGTACCTTCGCTAGTACGAATAGGTCCAATACTGGCAGTGGTTTTCGCTTTTGATTTAGCATATGTGAAGAAATATTTAGTTTTTTCTTGATTTTTTGAATTGCTTTCTGTTCTAGTTGCCTTTCTTCAGTCTGATAGGAATGCCTCAGTCTCTGTTCGATTTCTTCAATCTCCTGTTTAATTATTTATTCTCTGTATGGAGAGTCGTGTATGCTTAAGCATTTCCGTTAATTTCTTCCTCCTTTTGTAATGTCGTCTGCGTTCTCTTTCTACATTGGACCTCTTTCTGGCTTTCCTCAAAGGACTTGGACGGAGGTCTTCACATCCTTCACCATGCCGGGGGCTTCGCCTCCTCTGTAGGCGTGGTGGGGTTCGTTTGAAGCCTTTTGAGCCTTTCAGGCTATTTCAAGTTCCAGGCGTGATGTGCCTTGGAGCAATTTGGGCACTTTGCTTGGACAGGGTGGTTTGCCTTGTGTTTATCAATGTATATTTTCTGTGTCGTGGGGGCTAGCTGCAGACTCCACACCACACTGGGCGTTGGCACCATCTTTGTGATGCCCAAATCTCTGACATCTGAAGCATCTTGGAGGCTCTGGGGTGTAAGCCTGTGTTTTAACACGCTCCAGATTCCATGTTAAGTTTCTCGGGATCCGTTCTCTTACTGTGAGAAGGACTTGTCTGGTTTCCTGCTTTGTGGTTTTTACCTGGCATCTCTCTGCTGGCACCACAGAGTTCAGCTTTTCGAGATGGTGAAGGGCCATATGCAAGGGATAGTGGAGGACAGTGATTTTTCTTACTTTATCCTCTGGCTTGAGTTCCTCACATTTTGTGTAATTTTTCAGAATCGTTGCGGCTGACTCGTCTTTGGGCCTCAGAATATATATGGGCCTCTGAGATTTGGCTTTGCTCTGATCTGGAGCTGGGGGTACTCTTTTTCGAGGTCCACTAGAGTAGCATAGGAAGACTTACCTTCGGTATGCTGGACCTTGAAGACTGTTAGTGCAGATTTAGTCAGAGGAGCTGGAGTGGTTGTTGGTAGAGCTGGAGAAGCTGGAGTGTTTGTCGGTAGATGGGTCGTCATGGAGTGGCTTTTACTGTTTGCTTTATTCACAGCATGCCAATTGCCGTCACTTTCGGAACTTGTATCTATTATGGATTTCTTTTACGACACTGAGCAGCAACGCAGGTTCTATCACGATTCATTTCGTATTCCATTCTATTAGTCAAATGCTCACTGTGGAGTGATGTCTATCGAGTGAAGGTGATGCTTTGTGGTACAGGACACAAAGTCAGCGTGGATATGGCTCGAATGCTGGTCCCTGGACTTCTTACACTTTTATAGGAGTTTGAATATACGACAGTCCCCGAGACAGTTTAATCTCCACTAATCACTCTCCAAGTAATCCCTT
>WNGS01002747.1:55214-76107 GCA_020271785.1 Procambarus virginalis | reverse complement strand
GTGGTGCAGCTGTGAACGTTGTGTGGTGGAGCTGCCAGAGTTGTGTGGTGGAGCTGCCAGAGTTGTGTGGTGGAGCTGTCAGAGTTGTGTGGTGGAGCTGTCAGAGTTGTGTGGTGGAGCTGCCTGAGTTGTGTGGTGGAGCTGCCTGAGTTGTGTGGTGGAGCTGCCTGAGTTGTGTGGTGGAGCTGTCAGAGTTGTGTGGTGGAGCTGTCAGAGTTGTGTGGTGGAGCTGCCTGAGTTGTGTGGTGGAGCTGCCTGAGTTGTGTGGTGGAGCTGCCTGAGTTGTGTGGTGGAGCTGTCAGAGTTGTGTGGTGGAGCTGCCTGAGTTGTGTGGTGGAGCTGCCAGAGTTGTGTGGTGGAGCTGCCTGAGTTGTGTGGTGGAGCTGTCAGAGTTGTGTGGTGGAGCTGTCAGAGTTGTGTGGTGGAGCTGTCAGAGTTGTGTGGTGGAGCTGCCTGAGTTGTGTGGTGGAGCTGCCTGAGTTGTGTGGTGGAGCTGCCTGAGTTGTGTGGTGGAGCTGTCAGAGTTGTGTGGTGGAGCTGTCAGAGTTGTGTGGTGGAGCTGCCTGAGTTGTGTGGTGGAGCTGCCTGAGTTGTGTGGTGGAGCTGTCTGAGTTGTGTGGTGGAGCTGTCAGAGTTGTGTGGTGGAGCTGCCTGAGTTGTGTGGTGGAGCTGCCAGAGTTGTGTGGTGGAGCTGTCAGAGTTGTGTGGTGGAGCTGTCAGAGTTGTGTGGTGGAGCTGCCTGAGTTGTGTGGTGGAGCTGTCAGAGTTGTGTGGTGGAGCTGTCAGAGTTGTGTGGTGGAGCTGCCAGAGTTGTGTGGTGGAGCTGCCTGAGTTGTGTGGTGGAGCTGTCAGAGTTGTGTGGTGGAGCTGTCAGAGTTGTGTGGTGGAGCTGTCAGAGTTGTGTGGTGGAGCTGCCTGAGTTGTGTGGTGGAGCTGCCAGAGTTGTGTGGTGGAGCTGCCTGAGTTGTGTGGTGGAGCTGCCAGAGTTGTGTGGTGGAGCTGCCTGAGTTGTGTGGTGGAGCTGTCAGAGTTGTGTGGTGGAGCTGCCAGAGTTGTGTGGTGGAGCTGCCTGAGTTGTGTGGTGGAGCTGCCAGAGTTGTGTGGTGGAGCTGCCAGAGTTGTGTGGTGGAGCTGTCAGAGTTGTGTGGTGGAGCTGTCAGAGTTGTGTGGTGGAGCTGCCTGAGTTGTGTGGTGGAGCTGCCTGAGTTGTGTGGTGGAGCTGCCTGAGTTGTGTGGTGGAGCTGTCTGAGTTGTGTGGTGGAGCTGTCAGAGTTGTGTGGTGGAGCTGCCTGAGTTGTGTGGTGGAGCTGCCTGAGTTGTGTGGTGGAGCTGTCAGAGTTGTGTGGTGGAGCTGCCAGAGTTGTGTGGTGGAGCTGTCAGAGTTGTGTGGTGGAGCTGTCAGAGTTGTGTGGTGGAGCTGCCAGAGTTGTGTGGTGAGCTGCCTGAGTTGTGTGGTGGAGCTGTCAGAGTTGTGTGGTGGAGCTGTCAGAGTTGTGTGGTGGAGCTGCCAGAGTTGTGTGGTGGAGCTGCCTGAGTTGTGTGGTGGAGCTGCAGAGTTGTGTGGTGGAGCTGTCAGAGTTGTGTGGTGGAGCTGTCAGAGTTGTGTGGTGGAGCTGCCAGAGTTGTGTGGTGGAGCTGTCAGAGTTGTGTGGTGGAGCTGCCTGAGTTGTGTGGTGGAGCTGCCAGAGTTGTGTGGTGGAGCTGTCAGAGTTGTGTGGTGGAGCTGTCAGAGTTGTGTGGTGGAGCTGTCAGAGTTGTGTGGTGGAGCTGCCTGAGTTGTGTGGTGGAGCTGCCTGAGTTGTGTGGTGGAGCTGTCAGAGTTGTGTGGTGGAGCTGTCAGAGTTGTGTGGTGGAGCTGCATGAGTTGTGTGGTGGAGCTGCCAGAGTTGTGTGGTGGAGCTGTCAGAGTTGTGTGGTGGAGCTGCCAGAGTTGTGTGGTGGAGCTGTCAGAGTTGTGTGGTGGAGCTGCCAGAGTTGTGTGGTGGAGCTGCCAGAGTTGTGTGGTGGAGCTGCCTGAGTTGTGTGGTGGAGCTGTCAGAGTTGTGTGGTGGAGCTGTCAGAGTTGTGTGGTGGAGCTGCCTGAGTTGTGTGGTGGAGCTGCCTGAGTTGTGTGGTGGAGCTGCCTGAGTTGTGTGGTGGAGCTGTCAGAGTTGTGTGGTGGAGCTGCCAGAGTTGTGTGGTGGAGCTGTCAGAGTTGTGTGGTGGAGCTGCCTGAGTTGTGTGGTGGAGCTGTCAGAGTTGTGTGGTGGAGCTGTCAGAGTTGTGTGGTGGAGCTGTCAGAGTTGTGTGGTGGAGCTGCCTGAGTTGTGTGGTGGAGCTGTGAAGTTGTGTGGTGGAGCTGTCAGAGTTGTGTGGTGGAGCTGTCAGAGTTGTGTGGTGGAGCTGTCAGAGTTGTGTGGTGGAGCTGCCTGAGTTGTGTGGTGGAGCTGTCAGAGTTGTGTGGTGGAGCTGTCAGAGTTGTGTGGTGGAGCTGCCAGAGTTGTGTGGTGGAGCTGTCAGAGTTGTGTGGTGGAGCTGTCAGAGTTGTGTGGTGGAGCTGCCTGAGTTGTGTGGTGGAGCTGTCAGAGTTGTGTGGTGGAGCTGTCAGAGTTGTGTGGTGGAGCTGCCTGAGTTGTGTGGTGGAGCTGCCAGAGTTGTGTGGTGGAGCTGTCAGAGTTGTGTGGTGGAGCTGTCAGAGTTGTGGTGGAGCTGTCAGAGTTGTGTGGTGGAGCTGCCAGAGTTGTGTGGTGGAGCTGCCAGAGTTGTGTGGTGGAGCTGCCTGAGTTGTGTGGTGGAGCTGTCAGAGTTGTGTGGTGGAGCTGTCAGAGTTGTGTGGTGGAGCTGCTGAGTTGTGTGGTGGAGCTGCCAGAGTTGTGTGGTGGAGCTGCCTGAGTTGTGTGGTGGAGCTGCCAGAGTTGTGTGGTGGAGCTGTCAGAGTTGTGTGGTGGAGCTGCCAGAGTTGTGTGGTGGAGCTGTCAGAGTTGTGTGGTGGAGCTGCCAGAGTTGTGTGGTGGAGCTGCCAGAGTTGTGTGGTGGAGCTGCCTGAGTTGTGTGGTGGAGCTGTCAGAGTTGTGTGGTGGAGCTGTCAGAGTTGTGTGGTGGAGCTGCCTGAGTTGTGTGGTGGAGCTGCTGAGTTGTGTGGTGGAGCTGCCTGAGTTGTGTGGTGGAGCTGCCTGAGTTGTGTGGTGGAGCTGCCTGAGTTGTGTGGTGGAGCTGCCTGAGTTTGTGTGGTGGAGCTGCCAGAGTTTGTGGTGGAGCTGTCAGAGTTGTGTGGTGGAGCTGTCAGAGTTGTGTGGTGGAGCTGTCAGAGTTGTGTGGTGGAGCTGCCTGAGTTGTGTGGTGGAGCTGTAAGTTGTGTGGTGGAGCTGTCAGAGTTGTGTGGTGGAGCTGTCAGAGTTGTGTGGTGGAGCTGTCAGAGTTGTGTGGTGGAGCTGCCTGAGTTGTGTGGTGGAGCTGTCAGAGTTGTGTGGTGGAGCTGTCAGAGTTGTGTGGTGGAGCTGCCTGAGTTGTGTGGTGGAGCTGTCAGAGTTGTGTGGTGGAGCTGCCAGAGTTGTGTGGTGGAGCTGCCTGAGTTGTGTGGTGGAGCTGTCAGAGTTGTGTGGTGGAGCTGTCAGAGTTGTGTGTGGAGCTGCCAGAGTTGTGTGGTGGAGCTGCTGAGTTGTGTGGTGGAGCTGCCTGAGTTGTGTGGTGGAGCTGCCAGAGTTGTGTGGTGGAGCTGTCAGAGTTGTGTGGTGGAGCTGCCTGAGTTGTGTGGTGGAGCTGTCAGAGTTGTGTGGTGGAGCTGTCAGAGTTGTGTGGTGGAGCTGTCAGAGTTGTGTGGTGGAGCTGCCTGAGTTGTGTGGTGGAGCTGCCTGAGTTGTGTGGTGGAGCTGTCAGAGTTGTGTGGTGGAGCTGTCAGAGTTGTGTGGTGGAGCTGTCAGAGTTGTGTGGTGGAGCTGTCAGAGTTGTGTGGTGGAGCTGTCAGAGTTGTGTGGTGGAGCTGTCAGAGTTGTGTGGTGGAGCTGCCTGAGTTGTGTGGTGGAGCTGCCTGAGTTGTGTGGTGGAGCTGCCTGAGTTGTGTGGTGGAGCTGCCTGAGTTGTGTGTGGAGCTGTCGAGTTGTGTGGTGGAGCTGTCAGAGTTGTGTGGTGGAGCTGTCAGAGTTGTGTGGTGGAGCTGCCTGAGTTGTGTGGTGGAGCTGCCTGAGTTGTGTGGTGGAGCTGCCTGAGTTGTGTGGTGGAGCTGCCTGAGTTGTGTGGTGGAGCTGTCAGAGTTGTGTGGTGGAGCTGCCTGAGTCATATGGTGGAGCTGTCAGAGTTGTGTGGTGGAACTGTCAAAGTTGTGTTGTGGAGGTGCCTGAGTTGTATGGTGGAGCTGCCTGAGTTGTGTGGTGGAGCTGCCTGAGTTGTGTGGCGGACCTACCTGAGTTGTGTGGCGGACCTGCCTGAGTTATGTGGTGGAGCTGTCTGAGTTGGGTGGTAACAAGCAACACAGAAATCATCGATATATGCAGCGATAGCAGGAGACTCGACATCAGCGAGGCATTACACATCAAAAAGTGAGCACCAGCAATCAACAGCCAATTAATGCATAACTCTATTCTACCCACTTCAAGACCCCGAACCAACATAGAAGCAGCAAGAGCAATATAGAAGCAGCAAATATGCAATATACCCATTGTTTCATGTTTTGTCTTTTGTCACCTCACCAAAAAACATTTTTGTCATATCACCTCACCCAAAAACGAATATAAGCACGAGATGATGTGTGTAAACACCTGTTTTTGAAAATATGAGAAGTCCTTGCGAAACGCTTTTAGGCATCAGACCTTAAATAAAAATAAGAAAATGAACTTTGGAGAGTTAATTTTTTAACTACTCCCGACAATGACGAAAAACGTAAGAAATATTGGGAAGATTCGTGTTAAAATCATTAATCTTACCCTCTCGATCATATTCAACAACATATGTTTACAAGAAACACTGCTACCAATATATATATATATATATATATATATATATATATATATATATATATATATATATATATATAATATATATATATATATATATACATACATATATATATATATATATATGAATATATATATATATATATATATATATATATATATATATGAATATATATATATATTATATATATATATATATATATATATATATATATATATATATATATATATATATATATATATATATATATATATATATATATATATATCAGCTGTGGACACCTCTTGACACCTCTCAGGTGTGTACACATGTGGTACTCCCACCTGTACCACATGTGTGTGGCTACCACTTGCTGGGGCGGGGACATAAACGAACCACCTCCTACCACCGACCTTCCCAGTTACCTGACTTATCTAATATGTAAACACTTCGTAGGAGTTGCAAAGTGTGAATTGTCACTTGTGTCAAATCATTATACCTAAACAATGGCAACCTAAAGTATGGCAATCTAAAGTATGGCAACTTTAATATTTTCTGTGACCTCCATATTTTTAACTTATGGCTTTAAGGTCAAAATTTATTTTTATTTTATATATATTTTTTGTGTTGGAAAGGCATCATGTGGGTCTAATTCCTTTTCTCAACTCACTGCAGCCAAAGTTTGGTGCTAAGAATTGTTTAATTATTTTCCAAAATTCGTAATTTTTCTCTATAAATTTATATGACCAAATATTTTTGTTTTATTTTCATAAGATATGCACATTGTAGTGTGTAGGGTCTAGAGAGGTTGATACATTAGTTAAATTTGTCTAGGAACGCTGCCAGATGTACTGGGGGTTTATTTTGGGGTCATTGTAATACCCTTTTTATTTCACGTCAAGTTATTGGACGAATAACGACGTGGTTCACAGTACAGTTCGTTCTCTCAACTAATACGTCTCATTCAATTAATTTTCATTTTGTACTTTATGGTCCCCAACGAACACAAATACGAAGTACTCTCAAACAACAAGACACACTTGGCAACTATGTGTCGTCCTCCCAACACAACCAGACCTGACCTCCAGTAAATAAAGGCAATATGGCCGTATTTAAGTGAACTTATTACTGTCATAACCAATTCAGTATCAAGCAATAGGAACTACATGTTATATATACAGATTCCACGTTCTTTGTGCTATAGTAAATACAAATAAATGAATTTGAGAAAGGAATATTCGTTGGGAATGTAACAACGCTTTGCAGCTTGGAACTTACAACAAAATCTCCTTGGTAGTTTTTACGGCCTGATGACCGTAACAAATATTTCCTCAGTAAGCATGCCAGTGTGGGGGTTTTCTATTTTACTTTCCCGACTGCAATGCGTACGTCACCAATGTACATGTGGCAGACGCTTCACGAAGCTGTCGGAATCAGCAGAAAAAATACGAGAGCAACCGTACAGGGCCTGGGAGCAAGGTTGAGTTAGAGTCCTTGAGGGTCTCTTCTCAGACTAGCCTCACCTGGTCCTGCTCCACGTTGATCGTTGGAATCTCCTCAATGCTTTAACACTTTAAGGAACACCTAGGGTCCTCCTCACATTTATAGTTTAGTGAATAATAGGCAACTCGGTGTTGAAGACACCTGGAGCTGGAGTAAATAGTTGGCAGTATTCAGAAGTGGTTCAACGGAAACACCGCATAAAGTTTAACAGTAGTTTATTTACTAACTTAACCACTATTACAAAGGGTGCTTGATTTACTTTAGATTGGCGTCAGAAAGACTACATTAGCGAGACTCTTGACGTCCAGTTAATCGATTCGGATCCACTCGTGGAGTAACACCTAACATAACACAGTTGACAGCCAATCATTAACACGGCAAACCTAACTGCCAGTGTGAAAAGGGAACACAAGAGTTCCAACCGGATACTCGGGTAATGATGATGCGAAATAAATCACAATGACACTGTCAATGGGACAGGCAATAAACATACACAATAATAATATCACACAATAACTAAATGTGTCGTGTATGTGAAGTTCACATTCACAGACGGGTGAAATGCCGTAATACTACACAGATAAACACGCATACACCGTCGGGTGTCTAGGTCTCCACCTATACCTGTGTCAGGTATAAGAATGTGAGAACTGCGGTTGATCCTTCAGATCAACACAGACAGACGCAATAATACAATAACAAGATCTTGTACTTACAGGTAGGCTACCTCTCTTTTTCACTCACTCACTCAGGCATATTTATTCAAGAATTCGTAGGTGGCCTGACAACTGGTTTCGCTCGTTCTGACGAGAGACCATTGGCGACAGGCTTTCCCACAAACCGTACTTGACACGGAGGGTACTTGCAGGAGAACGTGCTGTATGTCTAACAGACAGACACACGCACACACACTAGATGGCACTGGCAGTAAGTAAGGGTGGTGACGTCACGTAGTACCGTGAGGCAGGGCGGCTGGCGGCTACACGCTCTGGACAGTGGCGGCTGCAGGCTATATGGTACCATGCGGTACACTGTGGGAAAGTCACACACAGGTTACTTAGGCAGCGGCACTCCTTAGTTCACTCTAGGTCACTCACAACGATCTCAATTTGTCACCAGGGGTTACCTGATACCATAAGCAGGTACCTGATACCAGTCTGTTTCGCTCTGGTGATTAATCTTTAGGCTTCTGAACAATATAGTCACGATCGCGATTCCGGGCGAGCGTTGGTATATCGAAAAGACGCTGAGTTTAACTTGACAGTGAGGAATGGAGGTGTTCAGTCTATTGGCCGATAGACAGAACAGGACACGTCCACTAGCTACGAACTTCCTCACATGAATACCCTTGCCAGCGGCTGCAGGGGATCTCGTGGGACACAACACAAGGGATTACAATTTAATCAATGGCATTTCAGCAAAAGAGCGGGAACCAATCATATTGATCATTCCCTGATCAGTAGCAAAGGTGACGTCATGAATACGTCACAATCACCTTACAGTTGTTATTCTCCATCGCGCCGGTTGAGGCTGACCTCAGGGTCAGATCTGTCACCTCGCTGGCGTCCCCTCTCTCTCTCTCTCACGCTTCGCACCAGCCATGTTCTGACCCTATGGTATGGATGCTTAACTTCCCTGTATCTACTTCCTGCCTGGACATACGGCGGCCTCCGTATTATAAACGTATTCCTGGTTCAGTGGGCATCCTGGAGATACCCAACATGACAGTTTAGTATCCATCGTTAACAGAGATGGGGCTTGTGCACGAGATTGGTGCACTGTGCACTGCAATGAGCCATTCAAGTTAGCTGTGGGATAATCTTGAGAGACCATCCTCTCACAGCCAGCTATTCAGGCAGAGTGGGCCAAAATATTAGCCTGGCACAAGGGTTGAAAGTATCGACAGGGATGACACTAAAACTGCACAAGAAACACAAGCTTAGGAAAGTGTAAACTCTGAGTCAGGGCACACGAATACACATGGCAGCAGACTGGAAAGTGTAATACACAGTACAGACAGCGAACATTTGCAGAAATAGATATTGTAGAAAGAGAAAGAAATAAGCATGCAGTTACCCATCATCCCAGAAAATGTGAGTATTTACTGAGGAAGGGAAAATGTCGTTTAGGAAGAACATGCAAGTATTTCCATTCTGTCATGTGCAACACTTCACTTGAAGAAAGAAAACGGTGTAACGTACAGTAACTAAAATTTGACGTGAAAGGCACAGAAAGCTACAACAAACAAAATGGCAAACAGGAAAAAGGGCTTTGGAAAAAAGTCAAATATTTTTTTAAGAGCCAGATGCAAGAGGTTTCAAAAGGTGGAACTAGGCGAATACATGATACTGGAACTGGCAGAGCGTATCATACCCCACACCAGAGTCACAGCTACCAACTATACCCCACAACAGAGTCACAGCTACCAGCTATACCCGCACCAGAGTCACAGCTACCAGCTATACCCCACACCAGAGTCACAGCTACCAGCTATACCCCACACCAGAGTCACAGCTACCAGCTATACCCCACACCAGAGTCACAGCTACCAGCTATACCCCACACCAGAGTCACAGCTACCAGCTATACCCCACAACAGAGTCACAGCTACCAGCTATACCCCACACCAGAGCTAAAACTACGATAAGCGACAACAAGAACAGGTCAGAATAAACCCACAGTACCACGGAAAACAAATCTCCCTAAAAGGCTGTTAAAAAAACATCAAATAAGTATATAAAGAAATACATCAAAATATCAGATGAGTAACGTAATTTATCTTTGCCGACAAATAAGGCCTAAAAAAAGGCAAAAAATAACGTACCGTTCATATATTATTCTTATTATGCATCCATACCCATCCCGTGGGCGGTGGTGGAAAGGGTTACAGAGGCTCTAAATCGGTTCAGGAACTGAACCCAGAGTTCGTTTAGCTAAGCAAGTGACAATCTTTTGAAGCTAGTTACACAATTGTTAATGTTATATATACATGTACATATATATACATCCATGTACACAAATACATATCCATATCAATGATCTTTTATATCACAAGTGATTCAACAAGAGGCTCACAACAGTCACTATACAACGCACTTTACATCTATGGTGAGCCACACAGTTACGAGTCTTGCTCCACACCCACCCAACTGGGCGGCATCTTTACAGTCATGTGCTCCACACCCACCCAACTGGGCGGCATCTTTACAGTCATGTGCTCCACACCCACCCAACTGGGCGGCAGTTTTACAGTCATGTGCTCCACACCCACCCATCTGGGCGGCAGCTTTACAGTCATGTGCTCCACACCCACCCAACTGGACGGCAGCTTCACAGTCATGTGATCCACACCCACCCAACTGGGCGGCAGCTTCACAGTCATGTGATCCACACCCACCCAACTGGGCGGCAGCTTTACAGTCCTGTGCTCCACACCCACCCAACTGGGCGGCAGCTTTACAGTCATGTGCTCCACACCCACCCATCTGGGCGGCAGTTTTACAGTCATGCGCAGGCTGCACCTACAGTAAGCAAATTTTGGATAATTGCCTAAGACTCCTGGCAGTACATCATTATGAATGAAGTACTTGCACATTTCTTGGACTCCACTGACGGTGTTATCTCTGCATTCCGCGATTTTTCACATTCCATTATATAATGACGCAAAGTATGTTAATAGTTCTACTGACAGATATGTTTATGCCGTTCATATATGACCTCTTCAGACGCACTCTCGCACAAACCCATCCTGGGATATGTATGGACAGTGAGATCTGGCTACCAGAATATAATTTAAATAAATGTGATAGAGTAAATAGGTCAGAGTAGATTTGTAGATTTGAGAGGATCTTGTATGCTGAGAGCTCCTAAACTCTATAAATGAGATGGTAGAGATATTTGGAATAAAATAGAGAAGAAACGCAGTTATTACTCTAATATAAAAACAGTCAGAAAAAATGGGTGAGGAATTCACAAAATACATAAACAAAATAGAGAATAGCCTCGATAATCTGACAAACTCAACACCAGATATTTCCTCCTTGCTCTGGCTAAGATGGACAATAGCAAACAAGAATATAATACCAGAAAATCATCCTGAAAATAATAAACCACAGGTCAAAGAACTACTTAGAGTCTGTGACAAATTTTCACTGAATCAACAAATAACAGAGCCATCTAGAAACGAAAATAATCTAGATCTGATCTTCACAAACAATGAAGAAAGAGTTACGAATATTTTAATCTCAGATTCCACATACTCTGATCACGATTTTAATAATAAGATAATTGACTTAGAAAAAGCCAACATAGAAGTTGTAAACATGCCAAGGAACACAGCCTTTAATAAGAAAACTCCCACGCTAGGAATAGAGCAGTTAACTCCCAAAGCATACAAAGTCTGTTTGAAAGGTTCTTTTGTGGAAGGTCAGAAACAGGAACCACTTAGAAAGAGAACGTAGACGATTACGGACGGCAGAAACAAGTAAAAGACACGAACACCTTTATAAATGACATCCAAATCCCTAACAGTATAACTAATTTCAACACGAACGCTGCAGAATTGAAAGTGAAAAATGTTATCATAGCCATGCATTCAGCCCCGAGTTCAGACATGAATTCCATATTTATAAAGAATATTGGGGAGATTCCAGAAGCACTTAAATTAGTAGAGAATTAAATTAGCATGGATTACTGGGAAGATACCAGAAACACTTAAATTAGTAGAGAATACTGTGGGAGATACCAGAAGCACTAAAATTAACAGAGAATACTGTGGGAGATACTAGAAGCACTGAAATTAACAGAGAATACTGTGGGAGATACTAGAAGCACTAAAATTTACAGAGAATACTGTGGGAGACACAAGAAGCACTAAAATTAGCAGAGAATACTGTGGGAGATACCAGAAGCACTAAAATTAACAGAGGCAGCTGTACTACACAAGGGAGGAAGCAAAGCACTGGTTAAAAACTATAGACCAGTCGCACTAACATCACACATAATATAAGTTTTTGAAAGAGTGATCAGGGGTAAGATATTCAGTTTTACATAGAACAATGACCTCCATAACCCGTGACAACATAGACTTGAGCGGGGAGATCGTGTCTTTTGCAGTTACGAAACCAGTATACGAAAGTCATACATGCATTTGAAGAAAAACAAAATGCCTATGTAATATACACGATCTTTGCAAATGCATTTGATAAATGTGATCTTTGGAGTAATAACCCATAAAGTGTGATCAATAGGAATAACAGGTAAAATAGGACGATAGATATTCAATTTCTTTTTAAACAAAATGCAAAGTATAACAGTCAATCAAACAAACTCAAGTTCATTCAGAGCGAAAAGTTTTATACCTTCAGGGCACGATCCCTGTTCCAAGGCTTTTTCACATTTTCTTATCAGAATTACAAATCACAGCTTTGTGGCATCTTTTGCAACTGAAAAAAACATAAAAACTGCTTTGTATTAGACTTTTGTATAAGACTTAAAAACTTAAAGCCAATATTAATAAAGTGTTCGATATGGTAACAGAAAATAGCATGATGTTTAACAGTGATAAATTTGTGGTAATTAGGTGATTACAACAATGATTGTAACTCTGGTTGCTGGTGTTCTGTTACAGTGATTGTAATTCTGAGTACTGGGTGGTGGTGTTCAGTAACAGTGATTGCAACTGGGTACTGAATAGTGTTGTCATCTACAGTGTCTAACCCTTAGCTATTATCTTCATACACATAACTTCATGAAGTGTATTCACAAGATGTCTACACTTACACTCTACTAACACAGTCCTGTGTACCCGTAGAGCATGATCCTATCATTCCTATGTTCTAATCTTGTTTGTTCCATCCGCTGAACATTTGTTAACGTCTCCCACTTTGTAACTATAGCGACCTCCATTTTACATTCAGATGAGTATGCTGAAGTGGCCCGGAGGCAGCGCGCTAATCCTGGCCGGAGTGATAGTGTGGTTCCTCCTGTACCTCTACCAGCCTTCACAATCTTCTGGACACTATTGGTAAGCTTCTCTCTTAAAACATCTGTTGATCTGGACGCTATTGGTAAGCTTCACTCTTAAAACATCTGTTGATCTGGACGCTATTGGTAAGCTTCTCTCGTAAAACATCTGTTGATCTGGACGCTATTGGTAAGCTTCTCTCGTAAAACATCTGTTGATCTGGACGCTATTGGTAAGCTTCTCTCTTAAAACATCTGTTGATCTGGACGTTATTGGTAAGCTTCTCTCTTAAAACATCTGTTGATCTGGACGCTATTGGTAAGCTTCTCTCTTAAAACATCTGTTGATCTGGACACTATTGGTAAGCTTCTCTCTTAAAACATCTGTTGATCTGGACGCTATTGGTAAGCTTCACTCTTAAAACATCTGTTGATCTGGACGCTATTGGTAAGCTTCTCTCGTAAAACAACTGTTGATCTGGACGCTATTGGTAAGCTTCTCTCTTAAAACATCTGTTGATCTGGACGCTATTGATAAGCTTCTCTCTTAAAACATCTGTTGATCTGGACGCTATTGGTAAGCTTGACTCTTAAAACATCTGTTGATCTGGACACTATTAGTAACCTTCACTCTTAAAACATCTGTTGATCTGGACACTATTGGTAAGCTTCACTCATAAAACATCTGTTGATCTGGACACTATTGGTAAGCTTCACTCATAAAACATCTGTTGATCTGGACACTATTGGTAAGCTTGACTCTTAAAACATCTGTTGATCTGGACACTATTGGTAAGCTTGACTCTTAAAACATCTGTTGATCAGGACACTATTGGTAAGCTTCACTCTTAAAACATCTGTTGATCTGGACACTATTGGTAAGCTTCACTCATAAAACATCTGTTGATCTGGACACTATTGGTAAGCTTGACTCTTAAAACATCTGTTGATCTGGACACTATTGGTAAGCTTCACTCTTGAAACATCTGTTGATCTGGACACTATTGGTAAGCTTCACTCTTGAAACATCTGTTGATCTGGACACTATTGGTAAGCTTCACTCATAAAACATCTGTTGATCTGGACACTATTGGTAAGCTCCACTCATAAAACATCTGTTGATCTGGACACTATTGGTAAGCTTGACTCTTAAAACATCTGTTGATCTGGACGCTATTGGTAAGCTTCTCTCTTAAAACATCTGTTGATCTGGACGCTATTGATAAGCT
The DNA here is from genome assembly GCA_020271785.1 of Procambarus virginalis. Taxonomy (NCBI): domain Eukaryota; kingdom Metazoa; phylum Arthropoda; class Malacostraca; order Decapoda; family Cambaridae; genus Procambarus; species Procambarus virginalis. The sequence continues at coordinate 62,503 of WNGS01002747.1, read as the reverse complement.
TCTCTCTTAAAACATCTGTTGATCTGGACGCTATTGGTAAGCTTGACTCTTAAAACATCTGTTGATCTGGACACTATTGGTAAGCTTCACTCTTAAAACATCTGTTGATCTGGACACTATTGGTAAGCTTCACTCATAAAACATCTGTTGATCTGGACACTATTGGTAAGCTTCACTCATAAAACATCTGTTGATCTGGACACTATTGGTAAGCTTGACTCTTAAAACATCTGTTGATCTGGACACTATTGGTAAGCTTGACTCTTAAAACATCTGTTGATCAGGACACTATTGGTAAGCTTCACTCATAAAACATCTGTTGATCTGGACACTATTGGTAAGCTTCACTCATAAAACATCTGTTGATCTGGACACTATTGGTAAGCTTGACTCTTAAAACATCTGTTGATCTGGACACTATTGGTAAGCTTGACTCTTAAAACATCTGTTGATCAGGACACTATTGGTAAGCTTCACTCTTAAAACATCTGTTGATCTGGACACTATTGGTAAGCTTCACTCATAAAACATCTGTTGATCTGGACACTATTAGTAAGCTTCTCTCTTAAAACATCTGTTGATCTGGACACTATTGGTAAGCTTCACTCTTAAAACATCTGTTGATCTGGACACTATTGGTAAGCTTCACTCTTGAAACATCTGTTGATCTGGACACTATTGGTAAGCTTCACTCTTGAAACATCTGTTGATCTGGACACTATTGGTAAGCTTCACTCATAAAACATCTGTTGATCTGGACACTATTGGTAAGCTCCACTCATAAAACATCTGTTGATCTGGACATTATTGGTAAGCTTCACTCATAAAACATCTGTTGATCTGGACACTATTGGTAAGCTTCACTCATAAAACATCTGTTGATCTGGACACTATTGGTAAGCTTGACTCTTAAAACATCTGTTGATCTGGACACTATTGGTAAGCTTGACTCTTAAAACATCTGTTGATCTGGACACTATTAGTAAGCTTCTCTCTTAAAACATCTGTTGATCTGGACACTATTGGTAAGCTTGACTCATAAAACATCTGTTGATCTGGACACTATTGGTAAGCTTGACTCATAAAACATCTGTTGATCTGGACACTATTAGTAAGCTTCTCTCTTAAAACATCTGTTGATGCCTCTTCCACTTCTTGGATTTCGTTCTCGCGGGCTGTTACAACTAGCAGTTAGTGACTGACTCTTTAAGCTCTTCTTTATTTGCAACTGATATTCATTTCGTCCTCAAATAAGGTGCTGTTTTAGGGTTGTCATCTGTCTTAACAATGCATTTGTGTCTCTAAAATATTTAGATTAGAATTGGGGGGTGAGGAGCTGTTGTATGAGAAGGGTTCCTGGTGTCTGTCTGTCTGTTTGTCTGTCTGTCTGTCTGTCTGTCTGTTTATTTTACACTCTTTTTGTGTGCTTGTGTCTCTCTCTTTGTCAGTCACTGTACTCACCTAATTGTTGTGCTTGCAGGGGTTCAGCTTCGGCTCTTTCATCCGCCTCTCAATTGTCAATCAACTGGTGTATAAGGTTCTGAGCCTATTGGGCTCTATCATGTCTACGTTAGGTAAGTGTGTATGGAGTCTTCCTCGAACGCATCACTGCCTAATGCATTCCATTTCATCTGTGAGTCTTGTATGTGGGGATCATGTCTTCCCCTAACTCTTTTGTCTTCCAGCGACGTGAGGTTTAGTTCCCGTAGTCTTTCCTCGTAGCTCATGCCCCCTCAGTTCGGGTACTAGTCTGGTGGCAAGCCTCTAAACCTTTTCCAATTTAGTCGTGTGCTTGACTAGATACTGACTCCATGCTGGAGCTGCATACTCCAGAATTGGTCTAACATATGTGTATACAATTTTCTGCATGTTTTAATTCAGAACAGAAGTTTATAAAATCGTTCTGATGTTGGCCAACCTGGCATATGCCNCACACATCATATACCACACCATCACATATACAACAATATCATATATACCACAACATCCCATATACAGCAAGTCATATATACCACACATCACATATACAACAATATCATACACACCACAAACATCATATACCACACCATCACATATACAACAATATCATATACACCACAACATCATATACCACACCATCACATATACAACAATATCATATATACCACAACATCACATATACAACAGTATCATATACACCACAACATCATATACCACACCATCACATATACACAATATCATATATACCACAACATCACATATACAACAGTATCATATACACACAACATCATATACCACACCATCACATATACAACAGTATCATATACACCACAACATCATATACCACAACATCACATATACAACAATATCATATATACCACAACATCACATATACAACAGTATCATATACACCACAACATCATATACCACACCATCACATATACAACAGTATCATATACACCACAACATCATATACCACACCATCACATATACAACAATATCATATATACCACAACATCACATATACAACAGTATCATATACACCACAACATCATATACCACACCATCACATATAAAACACCATCACATATACAACACCATCACATATAAAATACCATCACATATAAAACACTATCGTATATACCACAACGTCATATGTCACTCCACATATACCACAACATCATATATATGATGGTGTGGTATATGACACCATCATTTATACCACACCATCATATATACTTACCATTACATATACCACAACATCATATATACCAAACTATCACATATAACACACTATCATATATACCATATCATCATATATACTCATCATTATGGGTATGTACTCATCATTATATATACCACAACATCATATATACCACACTCTCACATATAACACACCATATATACCAACCTAATATATATACCATACAATCATATATGTCATCCCAACATATATACCATAATGTCATATACCACACCATCATGTATACCACACTATCATATTCCATTCAATCATATATATAACACCCTCAATATACCATTCCATCATATATACTATACCATCATATATACCTCACCATCAGATATACCACACCATCATATATACCAAACCACCATATATACCGCATCATCATATATACCAACCTAATTAATATATATACCATAACATCATATATGCCATACCAACATATACCGCAATATCTTATACCACACCGTCATATATACCACACTATCATATACCATTCAATCATTTATACCTCACAATTATATATACCACACCAGCATATCATATATATACCAACCATTATATATACCACTCCATTATATATATAAAACACTATAACATGTACCACACTATTATATACCATACTATTATATATATACCACACCATTATATATATATACCACATCATCATATATGACACCATAATATATACCACATTATCATACATACCATACTATCATATATATACCACAGTATCATATATACGAAACTATCATATATGCTGAACAGCATCATATATTCTATTCCAGACAATCTTCTATATACTTCTATATTACTTCTATGTAACAAGCAGAAGTCCCTGCACTAAATGAGGAGGCAACCAAGCAACCTTGGAGGAATTTGACCTCACCAGTGATGAGGTCAAAAGGAATCTGTTGGAGTTGAATGTGACAAAGGCTGTTGGGCCTGACAGAATCTCACAGTGGATACTAAAAGAAGGTGTGGAGGTACTAAGTGTACCACTCTCTATGGTGTATAACAGGTCACTGGAAACAGGAGATCTACCGGAAAGTTGGAAGACAACTAACGTAGTCCCAATATACAAAATGGGTGACAGGCACGAGGCACTGAACTACAGGCCAGTTTCCCTAACTTGTATACCATGCAAGGTGATGGAGAAGATCGTGAAGAAAAGGCTCGTAGAGCATCTGGAGGGAATAGCTTTGTGACACACCACCAGCATGGGTTGAGAGCTGGTAAATCGTGCCTCACAGGTTTAATAGAATTCTATGACCAAGCAACACAAATAGGCAAGAACGAGAAGGGTGGGCAGACTGCATTTTCTTGGACTGTCAGAAAGCCTTTGCCATATATATATATATATATATATATATATATATATATATATATATATATATATATATATATATATATATATATATATATATATATATGCAAACAAGCCTGAATGGTCCCCAGGACTAGATACAACTGAAAACTCACACCCCAGAAGTGACTCGAACCCATACTCCCAGGAGCAACGCAACTGGTATGTACAGGGATGCCTTAAACCACTTGACCATCACGACCGGACAAAAGGAAGTGATAGCCTGAGCTATATGAACCACTTCCCCGCCGGCACCTGGATGGTTATCTTGGGCATAGCATTTTATCAAATCACCTCATTTTTTGGGCAACACGTGAGGAACACAAATGCAAACAAGCCTGAATGGTCCCCAGGACTAGATACAACTGAAAACTCACACCCCAGAAGTGACTCGAACCCATACTCCCAGGAGCAACGCAACTGGTATGTACAGGGATGCCTTAAACCACTTGACCATCACGACCGGACAAAAGGAAGTGATAGCCTGAGCTATATGAACCACTTCCCCGCCGGCACCTGGATGGTTATCTTGGGCATAGCATTTTATCAAATCACCTCATTTTTTGGGCAACACGTGAGGAACACAAATGCAAACAAGCCTGAATGGTCCCCAGGACTAGATACAACTGAAAACTCACACCCCAGAAGTGACTCGAACCCATACTCCCAGGAGCAACGCAACTGGTATGTACAGGGATGCCTTAAACCACTTGACCATCACGACCGGACAAAAGGAAGTGATAGCCTGAGCTATATGAACCACTTCCCCGCCGGCACCTGGATGGTTATCTGGGCATAGCATTTTCATCAAATCACCTTTTTTGGGGCAACACGTGAGGAACACAAATGCAAACAAGCCTGAATGGTCCCCAGGACTAGATACAACTGAAAACTCACACCCCAGAAGTGACTCGAACCCATACTCCCAGGAGCAACGCAACTGGTATGTACAGGGATGCCTTAAACCACTTGACCATCACGACCGGACATAAGGAAGTGATAGCCTGAGCTATATGAACCACTTCCCCGCCGGCACCTGGATGGTTATCTTGGGCATAGCATTTTATCAAATCACCTCATTTTTGGGGGCAACACGTGAGGAACACAAATGCAAACAAGCCTGAATGGTCCCAGGACTAGATACAACTGAAAACTCACACCCCAGAAGTGACTCGAACCATACTCCCAGGAGCAACGCAACTGGTATGTACAGGGATGCCTTAAACCACTTGACCATCACGACCGGACAAAGGAAGTGATAGCCTGAGCTATATGAACCACTTCCCCGCCGGCACCTGGATGGTTATCTTGGGCATAGCATTTTATCAAATCACCTCATTTTTTGGGGCAACACGTGAGGAACACAAATGCAAACAAGCCTGAATGGTCCCCAGGACTAGATACAACTGAAAACTCACACCCCAGAAGTGACTCGAACCCATACTCCCAGGAGCAACGCAACTGGTATGTACAGGGATGCCTTAAACCACTTGACCATCACGACCGGACAAAAGGAAGTGATAGCCTGAGCTATATGAACCACTTCCCCGCCGGCACCTGGATGGTTATCTTGGGCATAGCATTTTATCAAATCACCTCATTTTTGGGGCAACACGTGAGGAACACAAATGCAAACAAGCCTGAATGGTCCCCAGGACTAGATACAACTGAAAACTCACACCCCAGAAGTGACTCGAACCCATACTCCCAGGAGCAACGCAACTGGTATGTACAGGGATGCCTTAAACCACTTGACCATCACGACCGGACAAAAGGAAGTGATAGCCTGAGCTATATGAACCACTTCCCCGCCGGCACCTGGATGGTTATCTTGGGCATAGCATTTTATCAAATCACCTCATTTTTGGGGCAACACGTGAGGAACACAAATGCAAACAAGCCTGAATGGTCCCCCAGGACTAGATACAACTGAAAACTCACACCCCAGAAGTGACTCGAACCCATACTCCCAGGAGCAACGCAACTGGTATGTACAGGATGCCTTAAACCACTTGACCATCACGACCGGACAAAAGGAAGTGATAGCCTGAGCTATATGAACCACTTCCCCGCCGGCACCTGGATGGTTATCTTGGGCATAGCATTTATCAAATCACCTCATTTTTTGGGGCAACACGTGAGGAACACAAATGCAAACAAGCCTGAATGGTCCCCAGGACTAGATACAACTGAAAACTCACACCCCAGAAGTGACTCGAACCCATACTCCCAGGAGCAACGCAACTGGTATGTACAGGGATGCCTTAAACCACTTGACCATCACGACCGGACAAAAGGAAGTGATAGCCTGAGCTATATGAACCACTTCCCCGCCGGCACCTGGAGGTTATCTTGGGCATAGCATTTTATCAAATCACCTCATTTTTTGGGGCAACACGTGAGGAACACAAATGCAAACAGCTGAATGGTCCCCAGGACTAGATACAACTGAAAACTCACACCCCAGAAGTGACTCGAACCCATACTCCCAGGAGCAACGCAACTGGTATGTACAGGGATGCCTTAAACACTTGACCATCACGACCGGACAAAGGAAGTGATAGCTGAGCTATATGAACCACTTCCCCGCCGGCACCTGGAAGGTTATCTTGGGCATAGCATTTTATCAAATCACCTCATTTTTTGGGCAACACGTGAGGAACACAAATGCAAACAAGCCTGAATGGTCCCCAGGACTAGATACAACTGAAAACTCACACCCCAGAAGTGCTCGAACCCATACTCCCAGAGCAACGCAACTGGTATGTACAGGGATGCCTTAAACCACTTGACCATCACGACCGGACAAAGACAAGCATATAGGTAAGGGATAGCCGAGCCTATAATGGATCCATACTTCCCTCGCTCGGCACACTGAGCTATATGAACCACTTACCGCCGGCACGTGGATGGTTATCTTGGGCATAGCATTTTATCAAATTCACCCCCCCCCCTCACTTTGGGGGGCGAGTTACACGTGAGAACACACTATAGCAAAACAAGCCTGAATGGTCCCCAGCGTATATATGATTAATGATTTCAATTTTGACAATTCTCATACCCCTAGAAGGGAGCTCGAACCCATACTCCCAGGGAGCAACGCACTGGTATGTTACAGGGATGCCTTAAACCACTTGACCATCAAGAACAAGACATAAGGAAGTGATAGCCTGAGGATAGAACCATTCCAGCCGCAAC
>WNGS01002747.1:0-11594 GCA_020271785.1 Procambarus virginalis | reverse complement strand
CCACCCACTTCAAGATAATCAAGAAACTAACACATTATATGGAGGACCTATGGCAATTCCACGACCAAGAGACTGCTTCCTGAACCTTGCAGGAATCAACCTCACTGACGACCAAGTCACTCTCCTAAATCTGGTATAACTGTCACGTTATTCCAGATCAAGTGCGTTGGCCCGAAAGTGGAGTTGGAGATCCTGTTGGACGACATATTTGACCTCGAAGCACAAAGAAGGTCACCACCAAAGACACCTTACAAGCAGAACTTATTGCAGAAGGAGGAAAGAATCGAGGCAACTACAGAAGCACCATACTGACCCCCGAGCTCAAAGCGGCAGCTAAGAGCCTTCGTGAGAACAAGGAGAGTAGTGTCAGGAGAGGCGACAAGTCGCCAATATACGTCATCCTTAAGAAAGACGAATATCTGGCGAAAATGAACCTCATACTCTCTGACCAAACTAAATTCCAAAGGGTAACGAAGGACACTACAGCCGAATTGAAAGCAAAGGTCAACAATTGATTGAAACTGTGAATGCCAAGAAATCCGGACTCCACCTGCCAAAGATTATTGGGGAATATAAACCTGGATATGCGTATGGAAATGTCAAGACACATAAGCCTGGAAACCCACTTCGGCCAATCATCAGCCAGATACCCACACCCACGTACAGACTGGCGAAACGACTCAACGGCTTACTGACTCCTTATGTCCCTTGCGCCTTCAGCCTGAAGTCCCCGAAGGAATTTGTTGACTTACTGCGGGGAACACGGCCACAGGGATAAGAGCCTCGTTGGACGTAGAATCACTGTTTACCAACGTACCTGTGGATGAAACAATCGGGATGATAGTGGACCGAGTGTATCGTGATCCGGCCTGTACTCCTCTTGACATACCAGAAAATATCCTGAGGAAACTACTCCAAGCTTGTACTAAGGAGGCACCCTTCTTGAGCCCGGATGGGCACATGTATAAGCAAGTAGATGGGGTCGCCATGGGTTCTCCCCTAGGTGTCCTGTTTGCGAACTTCTACATGGGTACTATCGAGAAAAAGTCTTAGTCGACTGAACTTGAAACCGGCCATATACTGCAGGTATGTTGACGACATTTTTACACAGGTACCTGATGTCAGACATCTGCAGGAGCTGAAAGAGCGTTTGAGCAGAATTCTGTGTGCGTTTCACTTACGAGATGGAGAAGGATGGGAAGCTGCCCTTTCTAGATGTAACAGTCATGGAAAGGAGCGGAGGTTTCCACACTGCAGTCTACACTAAGAAACAAACATAGGAATGTGCCTAAATGCCAACAGTGACTGCCCAGACAGGTACAAGAGGAGTGTTGTTAACGCTTATATCGACCGTGCTCTCAGCCACAGCTCAGAATGGAAGCAAGTCGACGAAGAACTCTGTAGGGTAAGGCAGGTCCTAGTCAACAACGGCTTCTCCAATGGTTTCATTGAAGACATCATAAGAAGGAAAGTGAAACGCCATGCAACCTCTGAAGAGACAACTAATACAACACCTATACCCCTATTAGACTATTTTACAGGAACTTCTTTTCCACAGCTCATAAAACGGAGGAAATGGTCCTGAAAGATATTGTTAATAGAAATGTTATCCCTACAGACAAAAATCAGAAGATACAACTAACGATTTACTATAAAACCAAAAAAACGTCCAGCCTACTCATGAGAAACTCTCCAGACACGGAGCAGAACGCTCTAAAAGAGACAAACGTCGTCTATGCCTTCAAATGCCCTCTTGGGGACTGTAAGCCTCCAAAAACTCAGTATATAGGTAAGACAACAACATCTCTTTTCAGGCGTTTAACGATGCATAAGCAACAGGGCTCCATTAAGGAACATATATTCTCTTCCCACAACCAAACCATCACCAGAGAAATCTTAGCACAACGTTTCGAACCTCCATGGTTCATTCTCAAGTGAATGAATTTTACAATGTGATTTGATTTTATACCCGCACTGGGTCAGGTGATAAGATAATAAATGTGAAAACAAAAGGGGATACAAAGGGGATATAAGTGGGGTCACACATATGAACATAAGAATAGAGGTAACCGCAGAAGGCCTATTGGCCCATACGAGGCAGCTGGCATCTACATTCAAAGATTAATCCAGTGTAATTGGCCTGTTATGTTGAACATTGTCTTCTGTGTTGGCATCGTTATGTTCTGGTCTTGTCCTTACTCTCATTGTGGGAAGAGTAAATAGTTCCGTGATTTGGGTGTTCATGGTAGGTTGTTCTGTTCTTATGTGAATTGCTTCAAGAATTTGTAATCTTCTTGCATCTTGGGTTCTGTCTATTATGCATGTATTTTTGTTCAACATTTCTCTTGTTAGGGTGATGTCATGGGCTTGTCCCATGTGATTCCTAGGGGCACCGGATTGAAGATGGCATGTCAAACGCCTCGTCAGCTTGGTCGACGTCATACCTATGTACTTAGATTGAAGGTTACATCCTTCGTTGGGGCAAGTGTACATGTATACAACGCTTGACTGCTGTAGAGGGTTCTCTGTCGGCTTTGGGCTGTTTTTGATAGGGAGAAAAAAACAAAAATTTCCTTATCAAAAACAGCCCGAAGCCGACAGAGAACCCTCTACAGCAGTCAAGCGTTGTATACATGTACACTTGCCCCCACGAAGGATGTAACCTTCAATCTAAGTACATAGGTATGACGTCGACCAAGCTGACGAGGCGTTTGACATGCCATCTGTGTAACGTCAGTGACACCAGATTGGTCACCGTCAGCGACGTGGCACTGGGAGCCAATGAAAACCTCCCTTGGCAAATATGACGTCACAAAGGCAGGGGGGGGTCCAGCCGTAGTGCCGGGTTGGCGCCACAGTCTCACACGGCACGTCAACGAGGCAAGACGTGCAACCGGTCATCCTGTCTGTGTGACGGATTACCCGAGCTCCGGTGGATATAAGCGTCTCCTGTTGTCAGCACGCACTCTGAGAGGTCTTCCTTCACTCCGTGTGTGAACGAAGAAAGAATTGACGGAATATTGAGCAATAAGTGCTCCGGGACAGGTGCGTTGCAAGAGGTGGACTGGGCAGTGACGTATGTGACGCCTGTGGCAGTTTACTTGTTTAGGAGACAGCTTATCGGCCGGGCCATTCCACCGTGAGGGAACCTGGTTGACCGACTCGTCAACTAGGTTGGATGTGTGAACGACGGTCCTGTCAGTTTGACAGTAGCACGACAATCCCGTGGAACCTTACGAGTCACCAGTTGTATGCAAGTACACCAAGAAGTCTTCCTTCATTCCATGTGTCTGGACTGACGAGGGAATTGACAATATATTGAGCTTCAAGTGCTCTGGATTCGGGCGCTGTGCAGGTGGAGTTTAAGCAGCATCATCTGGGACGTCTGGCAACTTCACAGTGACATCGTAGTGGCGGGGACAGTTCCACTGGGAGTGCAGTATCAGAAGAAACTAATTGGGAAACTGGACGACTACCGCCGAGACGTAGGCTGGCAGCCGTAATTGAGAGGGAAGTTGACGGCCAGGAACCCGACCCCAACCCTGCAAGACGTGGAGGAGAAGCACGGACCTGCAGTGGACAGAACGCGGCGAGACGCGATCATCATGAGACGTTGGCTTGTGTTTCTGTAGGGTACACGAGGCGAGAGCCTGGACCAGGAGCTGCAACTCAACTCTCATCATAGGATACGTGAAGTAGATTTTTACAGTTACCCTCCCAATTCCCCTTTAGTCAGCTATATATATATATACTTAGCCAGAGTATCTTTCATGTAGTGAGCAAGTCTCACCTGGATCTATGTCACACTAGGCACAGTGCGCGTAGTGAGGCTATACAGAGCACTCACAGTATTCATTTATATATATATGTGGTGTGTGCAAGCACCTGGATTTACTAAAGAATTTGCTGTGACGAGGATTTATTTCATGTGATTATATATATACTAGTGAACCAGTTATTTGGTGTTAGGCTATGTGCCCAGTCTTTGTATAATTACTATTATTGATATATATATGATTTATATATGTATATGTATATGCCTGTTGTTATGATCTCAGCCTGCTGGAGAAACGAGTCTCCCCCTTGAGAGTTATTCAGCAAGCCTGACCTAACTGGAAGGTCCAGGAATTATAGAGGCGATAACACAGATGTAAAATAGTTTGTTGAATTTATATAAAAGTTTGAGATTATGGCAATGAACTAGAAAACAGATAAATGACTGGTTAGAAGATGTGGACAAGTTACTGGAGGCGTGAGGCTCGCTTGTGGAGGGCGATGACCTCACTTGAGGCCAGACATCGCAGGGGAGAAGCCGCGCTTTGACGAGCTCCCGCCAGGAGGGAACCCCTAGTGATATTATCTCCAAGAGAAGAGAAGGTGCAGACGTTCCAGCTGTTGAATCGAGCTGAGGACGTGTGGTCTCAAGTCCTGGACGGCGAGGAGAGAGTATTAAGCCGCCCATTGACAGTTTTGTGGGCTGTGACAAGCGCCCTGGTCAGACGTTGTCAGAGGGAGAAGCGCCCTCGACCAGATAATCTGTGGTAAGCCCGATTTAAGCCAGTTCATAGTGTTTGCTTGTAGTTGGTCGTGTGCCCAGCGACAGTAGCAATGTTTATTTACAAGTTAAACATGTTTTGGTATGGCAGAAAGCCTAAAATAAGAGAGTGAAGTGAGAGGAGCGCGGAGCGACGTCCATCTTCTCTGAGCGCTGGCGGGCAACTGAAGGAGCCCGGCTCCTGAGGGAGGAGGCCCCTCCCAGCGTGAGTGAGGCTCGCCCAGCGAGGTGGCGCATGGACTCGCCCACGGGGGAGTCCACTCTCATTAAATGTAGAGGACAGATAGGGAGTGGAGACAAAGATGTTGTGTGATTAATTTTGTTTATGTGTTAAAAAGGGAAACAATTTATTGGAGTGCAAATGGGTTGCAGGTTTGTCCTTTGGGGAAGAAGTTGCTGAGGACTTCGAAGCCAGCACAGAAGGAGTAGTTGGTAAGACTCTAAGGCAGGGAAGGAGAGGACCTCGAGCTGTGAGGAGGAGTGTCACGTGCTTCTGCAGAGGTGGTGAAGTGCCACAGTTATTCGAGGAAACTTATGGTGCAGCAGCCAGGAGAGCTGTGGATGATCCAAATAGGAGTAGGGAGGCACCAAAATTGTCCAAGGAATCTTCATGGTAGCCGCCTGGAGGAGCTGCAGAGGATCCTGGTGTTTAAGCCATGAGGAACCTGAAGTTGTCAGGGTAGTGAAATAGTTCTAACTGATCACTTGTATGGAGGTGAGAGTGTTTGTCATTAGCGTGAACGACGCAGTGAGAGGTGAGTGATCGTTTGCTATTTATGTGCCAAGAAGTGTATATTGAAGTTTAGAGCTACAGACGTAGGCAGGAGTACCTACAGATATATATGTGTACTAAGACTGATAGAATGGTCGATTGATTCGTTGTGTGGCACGGATCATTTATACTGATATATATATATATATATATATATATATATATATATATATATATATATATATATATATATATATATATATATATATATATATATATATATATGTTATTAAATATGACCGAAAAAGTAAGATTAATAATTCTAACACGAATTTTCTCAATTTTCCTTATGTTTGTTTTTACTGATGACGGTAAATTAAAAATCAATTCTCCAAAATTCATTCTTTATTTCTTAGTCTGACGCGACACTTGAGCGCGTTTCGTAAAACTTATTACATTTTCAAAGACTTTAGTTACACACTAAAGTCGTGTGTTCGTGTGTAACTAAAGTCTTTGAAAATGTAATAAGTTTTACGAAACGCGCTCAAGTGTCGCGTCAGACTAAGAAATAAAGAATGAATTTTGGAGAATTGATTTTTAATTTACCGTCATCAGTAAAAACAAACATAAGGAAAATTGAGAAAATTCGTGTTAGAATTATTAATCTTACTTTTTCGGTCATATTTAATAACATATGTCTACAGGAAAGACTGCTACCAAAATATACTAATATATATATATATATATATATATATATATATATATATGCAAACAAGCCTGAATGGTCCCCAGGACTAGATACAACTGAAAACTCACACCCCAGAAGTGACTCGATCCCATACTCCCAGGAGCAACGCAACTGGTATGTACAGGGATGCCTTAAACCACTTGACCATCACGACCGGACATAAGGAAGTGATAGCCTGAGCTATATGAACCACTTCCCCGCCGGCACCTGGATGGTTATCTTGGGCATAGCATTTTATCAAATCACCTCTTTTTTTGGGGCAACACGTGAGGAACACAAATGCAAACAAGCCTGAATGGTCCCCAGGACTAGATACAACTGAAAACTCACACCCCAGAAGTGACTCGAACCCATACTCCCAGGAGCAACGCAACTGGTATGTACAGGGATGCCTTAAACCACTTGACCATCACGACCGGACATAAGGAAGTGATAGCCTGAGCTATATGAACCACTTCCCCGCCGGCACCTGGATGGTTATCTTGGGCATAGCATTTTATCAAATCACCTTTTTTTGGGGCAACACGTGAGGAACACAAATGCAAAGAGTTTTCAGTTGTATCTAGTCCTGGGGACCATTCAGGCTTGTTTGCATTTGTGTTCCTCACGTGTTGCCCCAAAAAAAGAGGTGATTTGATAAAATGCTATGCCCAAGATAACCATCCAGGTGCCGGCGGGGAAGTGGTTCATATAGCTCAGGCTATCACTTCCTTATGTCCGGTCGTGATGGTCAAGTGGTTTAAGGCATCCCTGTACATACCAGTTGCGTTGCTCCTGGGAGTATGGGTTCGAGTCACTTCTGGGGTGTGAGTTTTCAGTTGTATCTAGTCCTGGGGACCATTCAGGCTTGTTTGCATTTGTGTTCCTCACGTGTTGCCCCAAAAAAAGAGGTGATTTGATAAAATGCTATGCCCAAGATAACCATCCAGGTGCCGGCGGGGAAGTGGTTCATATAGCTCAGGCTATCACTTCCTTATGTCCGGTCGTGATGGTCAAGTGGTTTAAGGCATCCCTGTACATACCAGTTGCGTTGCTCCTGGGAGTATGGGTTCGAGTCACTTCTGGGGTGTGAGTTTTCAGTTGTATCTAGTCCTGGGGACCATTCAGGCTTGTTTGCATTTGTGTTCCTCACGTGTTGCCCCAAAAAAAGAGGTGATTTGATAAAATGCTATGCCCAAGATAACCATCCAGGTGCCGGCGGGGAAGTGGTTCATATAGCTCAGGCTATCACTTCCTTATGTCCGGTCGTGATGGTCAAGTGGTTTAAGGCATCCCTGTACATACCAGTTGCGTTGCTCCTGGGAGTATGGGTTCGAGTCACTTCTGGGGTGTGAGTTTTCAGTTGTATCTAGTCCTGGGGACCATTCAGGCTTGTTTGCATTTGTGTTCCTCACGTGTTGCCCCAAAAAAAGAGGTGATTTGATAAAATGCTATGCCCAAGATAACCATCCAGGTGCCGGCGGGGAAGTGGTTCATATAGCTCAGGCTATCACTTCCTTATGTCCGGTCGTGATGGTCAAGTGGTTTAAGGCATCCCTGTACATACCAGTTGCGTTGCTCCTGGGAGTATGGGTTCGAGTCACTTCTGGGGTGTGAGTTTTCAGTTGTATCTAGTCCTGGGGACCATTCAGGCTTGTTTGCATTTGTGTTCCTCACGTGTTGCCCCAAAAAAAGAGGTGATTTGATAAAATGCTATGCCCAAGATAACCATCCAGGTGCCGGCGGGGAAGTGGTTCATATAGCTCAGGCTATCACTTCCTTATGTCCGGTCGTGATGGTCAAGTGGTTTAAGGCATCCCTGTACATACCAGTTGCGTTGCTCCTGGGAGTATGGGTTCGAGTCACTTCTGGGGTGTGAGTTTTCAGATATATATATATATATATATATATATATATATATATTATATATATATATATATATATATATATATATATATATATATATATATATATATGTTATTGCATTCAAATGCTCATTTGCCTTATATGTGTTTATAGGTATATATATATGTATACATTCTCTTGATGGTAGTGTAACATTATATGGTAAGACTTAATCTACTTGAGGAGGTTGATAACATTAGGTAATACCAAGAGATAGGATACCACTTAGCAAGCTGAGGAGAGAGTTCTGATGGTATTGGAGTGCAACCTGATTGTAATAGTACAGAGTATAGGATTCATCATTATTATTATATGTATGCGTGTATTGTGTATGTACTTCGTCCAGTAAATGTATCCAAATTTGCTGGTGTTTGCACTTGTCCCGTGAGGCTTCACAGGAAATAGTAAGAAGGAGAGAGAGAGCAAGAAACAGGAACCACTGCTGTGGACAGGTAAGACAGAAGTCTAGTAAGACAAAGGGGATTGAGGAGGTCATATTCCATAAGGAGAGAGTGCGGAGTCACAGCGGCTCGAGTGGGTGTGTGCACGTGACAACAAGGCTGCGTGTTGGAGCCACATCCCCTAAACGTGTGACGTTGAGCCCCTCTCCAAGAGCCAGAAGTGCCTAGTGTGATCTCCCAGTGAAATATGAGCATTTGTCGAGTTGTGGGTTGGGTGGTCCGTCAGCGGTAACACCACCAAATCTATGTCCAATAAATTGTTTCCCTTTTTAACACATAAACAAAATTAATCACATAACATCTTTGTCTCCACTCCCTATCTGTCCTCTACATTTAATGAGAGTGGACTCCCCCGTGGGCGAGTCCATGCACCACCTCGCTGGGCGAGCCTCACTCACGCTGGGAGGGGCCTCCTCCCTCAGGAGCCGTGCTTACGTACTCTGAAGAGTATGTAAGCACGGCTCCTGAGGGAGGAGGCCCCTCCCAGCGTGAGTGAGGCTCGCCCAGCGAGGTGGCGCATGGACTCGCCCATGGGGGAGTCCACTCTCATTAAATGTAGAGGACAGATAGGGAGTGGAGACAAAGATTTGTGTGATAATTTTGTTTATGTGTTAAAAAGGGAACAATTTATTGGAGTGCAAATGGGTTGCAGGTTTGTCCTTGGGGAAGAAGTTGCTGAGGACTTCGAAGCCAGCACAGAAGGAGTAGTTGGTGAGACTCTAAGGCAGGAAGGAGAGGACCTCGAGCTGTGAGGAGAAGCAGTGAGGAGGAGTGTCACGTGCTTCTGCAGAGGTGGTGAAGTGCCACAGTTATTCGAGGAAACTTATCGTGCAGCAGCCAGGAGAGCTGTGGATGATCCAAATAAGAGTAGGGAAGCACCATAATTGTCCAAGGAATCTTCATGGCAGCCGCCTGGAGGAGCTGCAGAGGATCCTGGTGTTTAAGCCCTGAGGAACCTGAAGTTGTCAGGGTAGTGAAATAGTTCTAACTGATCACTTGTATGGAAGTGAGAGTGTTTATCATTAGCGTGAACGACGCAGTGAGAGGTGAGTGATCGTTTGCTATTTATGTGCCAAGATGTATATGAAGTTTAGAGCTACAGACGTAGGCAGGAGTACCTACAGATATATATGTGTTCTAAGACTGATAGAATGGTCGATTGATTCATTGTGTGGCGGATCATTTATACTGATATATATATATATTTATATATATATATATATATATATATATATATATATATATATATCTATATATAATATATATATATATATATGCGAACAAGCCTGAATGGTCCCCAGGACTATATGCGAATGAAAACTCACACCCCAGAAGTGACTCGAACCCATACTCCCGGAGCAACGAACTGGTATGTACAAGCCTTAAACACCACTTGACCATCGCGACCGGACAAAATGAGGTGATAGCCGAAGCTATGGTAAGACTTAATCGTGAGGTCAAGTGGTTTAAGGCGTCTTGTACATACCAGTTGCGTTGCTCCTGGGAGTATGGGTTCGAGTCACTTCTGGGGTGTGAGTTTTCATTCGCATATAGTCCTGGGGACCATTCAGGCTTGTTCGCATTTGTATTCCTCACGTGTGCCCCAAGAATGAGGTGATTTGGTAAAATGCTATGCCCAAGATAACCATCCGAGTGCCGGCGGTGAGGTGGTTCAAATAGCTTCGGCTATCACCTCATTTTGTCCGGTCGTGATGGTCAAGTGGTTTAGGCATCTTGTACATACCAGTTGCGTTGCTCTGGGAGTATGGGTTCGAGTCAATTCTGGGTGTGAGTTTTCATTCGCATATAGTCCTGGGGACCATTCAGGCTTGTTCGCATTTGTGTTCCTCACGTGTGCCCCAAAGAATGAGTGATTTGGTAAAATGCTATGCCCAAGATAAACCATCCGAGTGCCGGCGTGAGGTGGTTCAAATAGCTTCGGCTATCACCTCATTTTGTCCGGTCGTGATGGTCAAGTGGTTTAAGGCGTCTTGTACATCAAGTTGCGTTGCTCCTGGGAGTATGGGTTCGAGTCACTTCTGGGGTGTGAGTTTTCATTCATATATATATATATATATATATAATATATTATATATATATTATATATATATATATATATATATATATATATATATATATAATAGTTATGCATTCAAATGCTCATTTGCCTTATATGTGTTTATAGGTATATATATATGTAACATTCTCTTGATGGTAGTGTAACATTATATGGTAAGACTTAATCTACTTGAGGAGGTTGATAACATTAGTAATACCAAGAGATAGGATACCACTTAGCAAGCTGAGGATAGAGTTCTGATGGTGTTGGAGTGCAACCTGATTATAATAGTACAGAGTATAGGATTCATCATTATTTTATTATACGTATGCTGTATTGTGTATGTACTTCGTCAGTAAATGTATCCCAATTGCTGGTGTTTGCACTTGTCCCAGTGAGGCTTCACAGGAAATAGTAAAGAAGGAGAGAGGAGAGCAAGAAACAGGAACCACTGCTGTGGACAGGGTAAGACAGAAGTCTAGTAAGACAAAGGGATTGAGGAGGTCATATTCCATAAGGAGAGAGTGCAGAGTCACAGCGGCTCGAGTGGGTGTGTGCACGTGACAACAAGGCTGCGTGTTGGAGCCGCATCCCCTAAACGTGTGACGTTGAGACCCTCTCCAAGAGCCAGAAGTGCCTAGTGTGATCTCCCAGTGAAAATATGAGCATTTGTCGAGTTGTGGGTTGGGTGTGGCCGTCAGCGGTAACACCACCAAATCCACACCGCAACAAATTGGGGGCCTGTCGGGAGAGTGGGAAATGACACACCCACACCCTGTCCAAGAGTGGATTTGTACACCCCTTGTTGCAATAGATAAATTGTGGGGCTGCAGGTGTATATTCTCTCTCTTGGGAAGACTCACAGGACAAGATGGATAAGGTGCAAGCATTGTGGAATCAGGCAAAGCCTGAGGACTTGGAAGGTTGCACGAGGGATCAATTAAAACAGATAGCAAAAAGTGTGGCATCAGGTGAAAGCATCTAAAGTGGCTGGGATGAAGGATGAGATCCTTAGGCAGTTAAGAGCCAAAGCGAAGCGGCAGAGCAAGGAGCCCAAGAGGAGCTGAAAGTGGAAAGGAGGATGATGGGCAGGATGAATGAGATCCCAGGGATCGAGTAGGAGCAGCAGGAGTAGCCGAAGTAGCAGGAGTAGCCGGAATAGGAGCTTGGAGAGA
>WNGS01002746.1:5000-14079 GCA_020271785.1 Procambarus virginalis | reverse complement strand
TCCCAAAACTTTTTTGAACTATAAAATCCAGCTTGAAAAATCACCAGAAAATTGTGGGTTCCTTTGACAAGTCACCGGCTTCCTATCCTCGTCGAGGCCACTAGAGTGTTAGTGTTCCTCATGTAAATTCAGGTAAAGTTATGTTACGGCTAAAAAAGTTTCCGGTTTGTCCAACTTCAATAATACAAAATTAACTTTCTGGTTGGTGGTCTATCACTACATATTGATACTTCCTAGTGGTCCAGCACTACATATTGGTAGTTCCTGGAGGTCTATAGTAGTAGGATTGACAGCTTAGCATTAATTTTTTTTTTTTGGAAAATCATTTCTACGGACCATGGTATTGAGCGAACTCCCAAAAAATCCTTGCTACCGACCACCAGGTTGAATGAACTCCCAAAAGTCACTGCTGCTGACCACTGTATATAGCGAACTCCCAAAAAGTCATCGCTCTGTCACATAGTTGCAGGCTGATTTTTTTTCAGAGTTCAATTTGAGACCAAATTTTTTTAAAGTCCATTTAAAGACAGAAATTGTCAGAGACCGATTTTTTCAGTTTTAATCCTCGCTGCAGTCTTAAAAGAGTTCTTACATATATAATTAAACTCTACGGACTTGAGCAGATATTTCTTAAAAGTTCATCAGAAGTTAGTTCTTGGACCCGATTATATGTATTTATAAGTGTAGTTTCGCTATTAACCGATCAATTTCCCTGAAATTTAAAACATAGTTATTTTAGACAGAAAATAATAAAATATATATCATAATTCAACCCATCCTTCTGTTTAGACAGTAGTTATTGTAACTATGTGCACCATAGTATAAATATTTACGTGCTAAGCAATTATATAGTAGAATTTGGTACTATTCACTATATAGTTATAATTAAATTAACTGTATTAGGCCTCAGTTAGCGTGTATTAGTCCTAGGAATGTTTGATAAGGTGAGTTTAGGTTGT
The DNA here is from genome assembly GCA_020271785.1 of Procambarus virginalis. Classification (NCBI taxonomy): domain Eukaryota; kingdom Metazoa; phylum Arthropoda; class Malacostraca; order Decapoda; family Cambaridae; genus Procambarus; species Procambarus virginalis. The sequence continues at coordinate 13,120 of WNGS01002746.1, read as the reverse complement.
CTTAGCAACATAAATACAAAACCTTTTCTGGTTCATCCAAATTCAGTAGAACAGATTTCTACTTTAGATTTGCGTTGTAAGTCGATATATGTACTATGGTGCTCACCATTACTATAAGTACTACCAAAACAGGAGGAGGGGCTGCATAATTAGACTGGAAAGATGTTTTGGCCAAGCAGATGGAATGAAGTTTTAATGTTAAAACACAAACATATACTCTGTCAGGAGTGTACAGGATTAAAAGACTCTGAGCCATATCTTGACCCAAAACCTAGCTTGTAATACAAGTTACCTCAACATAGATGATATGAATAAAACCCTAATAAATATTAAGAATACTTATAGAGACACTGACATACTTTACATGATCATACTATATTTAGAATGACATATTTTACATGATCATAGTATACTTGTCGGAAAACCGATACCATTTACTAACTTTTAATACATTATGCAGATAATATTGCTGCCGTTTAGTAATAAACAAATTAACTCATAGAAGATGTAACACAGTATAATTTTCTTCAGTAGAAAATGGGGAATATCATTGCCACATGTCGCTATAAATTTTACCACCAAATAATGGGAAACATTCTTAATACATCAGTCTTGGCCTCTAAACATCATAAAAACATTTCCATTTAATCAACTTAATTATTTGTACCAAAATAGAGTAAATGTGGGCCCTCTAACCTTCGTGATGACATCTAGACAAAACAGAGAAGGCATCAGTGGGAGAAGGCCACAGTGAATCACCATTTTAAGTTAACACGTCTCACCAGGGCAAATCGAGCTCCAATAATTTTTCCCTTGGAAAACTGTGTTATGGGTTGTAAAGTGCTCCCATTATCAACACGATTTTTGTCTACAAATCACGGAGGTGTCCTTACCGAAACCCATTTATTATCTTTACATTCCTGGCCAGTTATGTTAGGTAGATATAGGGTGAATTGGTTAGAACATTAGTCGAGACAAAAAATAGGGTGAGCAATATTCTCATCTCTTTATTTAAATAATTATAATAGTTCCCTTGATATAGCTGTCATATTACGTTACTGCTATTATTTGTGAGTGCCCTATGACAGGTGTAATTGAAGAAGAAGAAGCACAATTAACAACTACTTGGCACAACCAGTACATGTGTTAATGCCAGCCTCAACCACGAGCAGTGTTCATCCATGTCCATATCTGCTGTCTAGGCATCATCCTAAAGATAAGGCCTCCCCCATTTAGTTACTAAAATATATAGTCGAATACTGTATTGAATGCACACTTTACATGACCATACTATACTTACATGAATACTTTACATGACCATACTATACTTACACTGAATACTTTACATGACCATACTATACTTACACTGACACTTTACATGACCATACTATACTTACACTTACATACTTTACATGACCATACAATAGTTACACTGACACTTTACATGACCACACTATACTTACACTGACACTTTACATGATCATACTATAGTTACATTGACACTTTACATGATCATACTATAGTTACACTGACACTTTACATGACCGCACTATACTTACACTGACACTTTACATGATCATACAATAGTTACACTGACACACTTTACATGATCATACTATACTTACACTGACACTTTACATGACCATACTATAGTTACACTGACACTTTACATGACCATACTATACTTACACTGACACTTTACATGACCATACTATACTTACACTGACACTTTACATGACCATACTATACTTACACTGACACTTTACATGACCATACTATACTTACACTGAACCTTTACATGATCATACTATACTTACACAGACACACTTTACATGACCATTCTAAACTTACACTTACACTGTAAAGTATAAGAATTTGGTTGTTCTCATGTCGGAAGATCTTACCTTTAAAGAACACAATAAAGTAGCTGTCACAACTGCAAGAAAAATGACAGGTTGGGTAACAAGAACCTTTCACACTAGAGGTGCTATACCGATGATGATACTTTACAAGACGCTAGTGCTCTCTAGAGGTGAGTACTGTTGCACAATGACAGCCCCTTTCAAAGTTGGAGAAATTGCTGACCTGGAGAGCGTGCAGAGATTATTTACTGTTACTATCCACTCAGTAAAACATCTAAACTAGTGGNCACTAGCGGGTATGGGGGGGTGGTCAGAGGTGTGACACTAACACGTTTGTATAATTTCGTGATATATCACTGCACAATATAATCTGGTTCACTGTGGCTCGATGCACTTAAACACGATACCTGTTTCCCGAGAGCCGAGGTATCTATTTTTCAGGGATATTTTCATAAACACTTCACACTGGTCACCCCCCCCCCCCCCCTCGATTGACCGCAACAACACCCCTCACCCACCACCATAACCGAGGGAGCCCCCAGGGCGCCCTTGTTGGCCCTCACTGCAGTTCAGACGATTCCACACTGCCACTCCACTTATTAGATTGTTTTTGGTTGCGATAGTTCACCCTGGACACTTCCCGCCACTCTCACACCTTCCAGGATGTTCACACTGCACACTGTTGAGTCTGGGCCCCGTGAGGTCAGGATGTCACTAGATAATGGCACATGGCCGGCAGACCCTCCTCCCAGCGTCCGTTCCCTGTGGGCGACCACAGGGGACGAATATAATATATATATATATATATATAGATATATATATATATATATATATAATATATATATATATATATCCAGATATATATATATATATATATATATATATATATATATATATATATTTTTTACTGGTGACGGTAATGAAAAATCAATTCTCCAAAATCATTTTTCTAGTCTGACGCAACATTGACGCGTTTTGTAAAACTTATTACAGTCGACGAAGAACTCTGTAGGGTAAGGCAGGTCCTAGTCAACAACGGCTTCTCCAATGGTTTCATTGAAGACATCATAAGAAGGAAAGTAAACGCCATGCAACCTCTGAAGAGACAACTAATACAACACCTATACCCCCTATTAGACTATTTTACAGGAACTTCTTCTCCACAGCTCATAAAACGGAAGAAAGGGTCCTGAAAGATATTGTTAATAGAAATGTTATCCCTACAGACAAAAATCAGAAGATACAACTAACGATTTACTATAAAACAAAAAAACAGCCAGCCTACTAATGAGAAACTCTCCAGACACGGAGCAGAACGCTCTAAAAGAGACAAACGTCGTCTATGCCTTCAAATGCCCTCTTGGGGACTGTAAGCCCCAAAAAACTCAGTATATAGGCAAGACAACAACATCTCTTTCCAGGCGTTTAACGATGCATAAGCAACAGGGCTCCATTAAGGAACATATAATCTCTTCCCACAACCAAACCATCACCAGAGAAATCTTAGCAAACAACACAGAAATCATTGATAGATACAGCAGGCGGCTTGACATCTGCTAGGCACTACACATCAAGAAGTCTACACACAGCAATCAACAGCCAATTAACGCACTACTATATTCTACCCACTTCAAGACTCCGCTCCAATATAAAAACATCAGGAAATATGGGATAATAGGCCTTCTGCAGTTCTGTTACCCAACTTCTATCTGTTACCCAACTTCTACATATCTATATCCATTGTTCCGTGTTCTGTGTTTTTTCACCCCACTATTGTATTACATCACCTCACCCAAATGCAGGTATAAGAGCCAAATGCTGTTTCAGTCATAAAGTTGTGTGTGGATAAACTGAAGTCTTTGAAAATGTAATAAGTTTTATGAAACGCGCTCAAGTGTCGCGTCAGACTAGAAATAAAAATGAATTTTGGAGAATTGAATTTTCATTTACCGTCACCAGTAAAAAGAAACATAAGGAAAATCGAGAAAATTCGTGTTAGAATTATTAATCTTACTTTTTCGGTCATATTTAATAACATATGTCTACATGAAAGACTGCTACCAAAATATACTAATTTATATATATATATATGCAATTGACGATCACAAAACACTGATCATTTTATGCGGAAAATCCACAGAGAAAAATGAAAGGAGGTAACGTTTCGACTTTGTTAAAGCCTTTGTCAAACCAGACTGACAAGAGGAAGGGAATTGGGAGGATATATAGGCCGACACCTGACCAACCCAACCCTAGGGAAAGAATTAACCAGAGACAGGTAAAGCTTAGCTTAGAATGGTCAAAGAGGATTAAGCGGTCAGAGAAAAAGGATGAAAGATTAAAGAAAAGCCTCATGAACATGCAATAAATGAATATATAAATATAAAATTATAATGAGACATTGTAAGCCTCTCTAACAATTACAGTTTTTTCTTAAACTGTTGTGCAATATTATAACTTAAAAATGGATCAAGTTTGTACATTCCAGTACTAACATTAAGAAGATTTGGACACTGACTGATTAGAGCAGACTCAATCAAATTCCGTTCCACGAAATCCCCACAATTGGTAATGCTTTTTGCACCATTCCAGTTAATATTGTGATCGCATAAATTCGTATGTAGATACAATGCATTAGACGTTTGGGCAGTTCTAATACTATAAGCATGTTGTGACAACCGCAATTGTAAGGACTTTCCTGTTTGTCCAAGGTACACAGAATCACAATCATTGCAGGGAATTGAATACACGCAACCTGCTGTATCAGGGGAGTTTTTTATTAAATTGGATTTGATCGTACTATTAGTGAACACCAAATTTATATTAAGTTTCTTAAAAATCAAAGACAATTTTTCAAGTCCACTCGCATAAGGTACAACCAATGAGTTAATAATTTCTGGTTTCGCCTTAGGGATGTGATTATAAAACGTACGCTTGGCTTGTTCAAACGAGAAATCCAAAAACCTCTTAGGATATTGTAAACTCTTCCCGATTTCATATATTATAGCAATCTCTTCATCAAAAAACTCAGGGCTGCACACCCTCAAAGCTCGTAGAAACATTCCTGAAAATACTGCCCGTTTAACTTTACTATGATGATTCGAATAAAAATGAACATACGACCCCACGTTGGTAGGTTTCCTATACACATAGAAAGTTCAAATTTAATGTAATATAAATCATAGTAAAGTTAAACGGGCAGTATTTTCAGGAATGTTTCTACGAGCTTTGAGGGTGTGCAGCCCTGAGTTTTTTGATGAAGAGATTGCTATAATATATGAAATCGGGAAGAGTTTACAATATCCTAAGAGGTTTTTGGATTTCTCGTTTGAACAAGCCAAGCGTACGTTTTATAATCACATCCCTAAGGCGAAACCAGAAATTATTAACTCATTGGTTGTACCTTATGCGAGTGGACTTGAAAAATTGTCTTTGATTTTTAAGAAACTTAATATAAATTTGGTGTTCACTAATAGTACGATCAAATCCAATTTAATAAAAAACTCCCCTGATACAGCAGGTTGCGTGTATTCAATTCCCTGCAATGATTGTGATTCTGTGTACCTTGGACAAACAGGAAAGTCCTTACAATTGCGGTTGTCACAACATGCTTATAGTATTAGAACTGCCCAAACGTCTAATGCATTGTATCTACATACGAATTTATGCGATCACAATATTAACTGGAATGGTGCAAAAAGCATTACCAATTGTGGGGATTTCGTGGAACGGAATTTGATTGAGTCTGCTCTAATCAGTCAGTGTCCAAATCTTCTTAATGTTAGTACTGGAATGTACAAACTTGATCCATTTTTAAGTTATAATATTGCACAACAGTTTAAGAAAAAACTGTAATTGTTAGAGAGGCTTACAATGTCTCATTATAATTTTATATTTATATATTCATTTATTGCATGTTCATGAGGCTTTTCTTTAATCTTTCATCCTTTTTCTCTGACCGCTTAATCCTCTTTGACCATTCTAAGCTAAGCTTTACCTGTCTCTGGTTAATTCTTTCCCTAGGGTTGGGTTGGTCAGGTGTCGGCCTATATATCCTCCCAATTCCCTTCCTCTTGTCAGTCTGGTTTGACAAAGGCTTTAACAAAGTCGAAACGTTACCTCCTTTCATTTTTCTCTGTGGATTTTCCGCATATATATATAGATATATATATATATATATATATATATATATATATATATATATATATATATATATATATATATATATTTATATATATATATATATATATATATATATATATATATATATATATATATATATATATATATATATATATATATATACCCTGAGAGTGAACACTGGTTACAGTGGACTGTGGTTGCAGGAGACTAGTGTGACAGTCTTGAGAGTGAACACTGGTTACAGTGGACTGTGGTTGTAGGAGACTAGTGTGACAGTCCTGAGAGTGAACACTGGTTACAGTGGACTGTGGTTGTAGGAGACTAGTGTGACAGTTCTGAGAGTGAACACAGGTTACAGTGGTCTGTGGTTGCAGGAGACTCGAGTGAGCTGGGAGCGACAGTGTTAGAGATGCCGTACAAGGGGAAGGCGGCGTCCATGTTGGTGTTGCTGCCTCACAACACCCCCGGTGGCGCCCCTGGCAACTCCGCCACGCCCCTGGACGCCATGATGCGGCGCCTTTCCCACGACACCCTCCGCCACGCCCTCACCAACCTGGAAGAGGAGGAAGTAGTTCTTTTCTTCCCAAGGTTCAAACTGGAGACGACAATCACTGAGGAACTTAAGGCGGTGAGTAGTCAGGATGTTTCACTTGCATCTCTATAAAAATATTGTTAGTGTTAAGGTAAACATTTAAGGAATGTGAGTGTGAGTGTGACTTAGACAAGGAGATGACACATTGCTTCTAGCAACGCAGACTCCTGAGGCGATAGTAGCTAAAGTAACGTTTTGGTCGAGACAACTAGTGACCACCATTACACCAGGCTGTCTACTAGTAATTTAAGGAGTAAATAAGAAATATTAGTAAAACCAAACCTTAATATTTCTTGGCCTAATATTATATATATATATATATATATATATATATATAATATATATATATATATATATATATTATGGGGTTTCACGGTGTTCTCGTTAGAGAAGGGTTTAAAGCAAAGGTAGACTGGATCTCCTTTCCAGGTGGTTGCTCCGACAATAACCCTTACTCACCGTCGTTCGGCGGGTCTTCCCTCGATCCTCTAGGCTCCACTGCTCGCCTCGGAGAGTACCCCAGTCGGTCTCACAACCGGCCTTTAAATTGCAAGATGAGTGGGGGCACAGATCGTTCCCTCAATCTGTGGCCCGCCCCGACACCGAACTCTTACACAGCCTTTAAGGTCGCCAACTGGTGTTTTTAGGTGTCCAGTAACACTGCAGTGGTGAGGTGTAATTGTGGTAATTGTGGTAAGAGCAAATTCCAGTAATATGGTATCAGGCAGGTCACTCTGCTTTACATCATTACACGGTCACAAGATAAATGGAGGGGATGATATCAAACACCAAAGAGTTTTGGTATTTTACTTAAAAGACAACGAGAAATATATATGCATCAATGTATTAGGAATAATATATGACCACTGCTCACTTCATAGCAGAATAATCTGGAGCGCACTGATATGGTAACATTCGGCAGCGCCACGCGTCACCTGTCAGGTGTCAGCTGACCGGGACCCTCGCGGTCATGGGAACAGACTAGTATTTGTTTTCTAATTCTGTCACGATCCCCGTTTATTTAACTTTTTCCAAAACACTGTATTCAACATTCACATGGTTTACTTATGATTTCACTGGCCTCACAATCAACATCTTATTCACAATACTCTCACAGTGACTTTCCACCGTACCAAAAGATTACTCTATTCTTAATAATATTTACTGTGAATGCACTCGCTTGATCACTGAACTTTTCTTTATATCTATACTTTCTCTCACACAGATATCACTGGCAATCACTTCACGTATATGATATTATTCAGTACACAGTCATGTCATATATAAATCAGTAATCAAATTTCAGGCATATATATATATAAATCATGAAGATCAATACACAGGCATTTATATCAATAGATCATAGAGATTAACACACAGGCATTTATATCGATAGATTATAGAGATCAACACACGGGCATTTATATCAATAGATTATAGAGATCAATCCACAGGCATTTATATCAATAGATTATAGAGATCAATCCACAGGCATTTATATCAATAGATTATAGAGATCAACA
>WNGS01002745.1:12258-28448 GCA_020271785.1 Procambarus virginalis | reverse complement strand
GTGAGGGAGAGAGAGAGAGGAGGGAGAGAGAGAGAGAGATGAGAGGAGAGAGAGAGAGAGGAAACAAACTCAGGATCAATTGCAGTACATTTTGAAGGACAAAGAACCCCTATAAAATATTATAAACGAAACAATTTAATCGTAAAACGAAGTATGTAAACGTATAAAGATATTGATTATTTTGAGGATATAAAATTGAACCACCATTGTAAAAAGCGAAGGAATTATATATGTTTTACTCACAAGAGAAGGTACGAACAACTGGACGTCAGACGACTTGTTCATCCAAACAAGGGCAGCTCCAATTGTTCCATTCGAGGCCGCTCCTATTGGGTCCATACGAGGCCGCTCCTATTGGTCCCTACGAGGCCGCTCCTATTGGTCCAACGAGGCCGCTCCTATTGGTCCATACGAGGCCGCTTCTATTAATCCATACGAGGCTGCTCCTATGGCACCATACGAACGCTACCTATTGACCACTACAAGACCATTTCTATTGACACATAAGACACAGCTCCCACTTACAATCCGTGCTAAACCCATGTCCATCGTCCTCCTGAAACATTTCCTTAAAGCAAAAAACAATTAATATATTCCTGTTACTAACATTACTTAAAAGATTCTGTTTCGAAATAATTTCTGTAAATTGGTAAAATTCTGCGAGGTGAGAGATAATGCCGGGCGATAGTCTATGTCGAGAGATATTGTAGCAGAGATATTTGTCTGTCTGTCGCAAGCATAATTCAGAGTATCATGGAGCTAACACCGAATCAAAACCTTCATCAATATATTCTCGGTTGCTCTATTTGCATGTGTGTCAACAACGCAGTTCAGATGGTTTTAATCCTTCGGTAGTGTCAGTGCAAGCTGTAATGATAAGGTCTGGACTCAACAGTGGCACTCACCAAATTAAAAGATTTACATTTAGAGGCATTGTAATGTGCATGGGAAATATAATTCAAATGGAACACTACTCAATTTTTCCGGTGGTTGCTGTAGGGTACGCGCCCTTCATGGGCGGGTAAGGCTTGCCTTCAAAGAAAAGAAACGTAACTTTACCTTCATGAAAAGTAACGTGGCACTGTGGCAAAGTTCCTTCCCCCCACTATGACCTTTGAATTAAATGGACCAAGAATTATTATCTTTCCTGTTTACTCTATGAATATTGTTAAACATTAAGTAAAAAAATCATATCAAAAGTCTATAATACTTCACCTTCAATGCGGAAGCAGGTTGTGGTGCAGCTGCCAGGGGTATGGGAAGCTGGGAGGGAGTAGTAGGCAGGGAGGGAGGAGCAGGCAGGGAGGGAAGGAGAGGCAGGGAGGGAGGGAGGGAGGACGAGGCCCGGGAGGGAGGAGAAGGCAGGGAGGGAGGAGAGGCAGGGAGGGAGGGAGAGGAGGAGAGGCCGGGTAGGGAGGAGAGGCAGGGAGGGAGGAGGAGGGAGGAGAGGCCAGGGAGAGAGAGTAGAGGCAGGGGAGGGAGTAGAGGGCAGGGAGGGAGGACGAGGCAGGAGGAGAGGAGAGGCTGGGAGGGAGTACAGGCAGGGAGTGAGAGGAGGAGCAGGGAGGGAGGGAGGGAGGAGAGGCCGGGGAGGGAGGAGAGGCAGGGAGGGAGGTGAGGGAGGGAGGGAGAGGCGGGATGGAGGGAGGGAGGAGCAGGCCGGGAGGGAGGAGAGGCAGGGAGGGAAGGGAGGGAGGAGGAGAGGCAGGGAGGGAGGGAGGAGGAAGGCAGGGAGGGAGGAGAGGCAGGGAGGGAGGGAGGAGAGGCATGGAGGGAAGAGAGGCAGGGAGGGAGGGAGGGAGGAGAGGCAGGGAGGGAGGAGGAGGCAGGGAGGGAGGAGAGGCAGGGGAGGGAGGAGAGGTAGGGAGGTGAGGAGAGGCAGGGAGGGAGGAGAGGCAGGGAGGGAGGAGAGGCAGGGAGGGAGGAGAGGCAAGGAGGGAGGAGAGGCAGGGAGGGAAGGAGAGGCAGGGAGGGAGGAGATGAGGCAGGGAGGGAAAAGAGGCAGGGACGAGGCAGGAGATGAGCAGGCGACGGAGGAGAGGCAGGGAGGGAGGAAGAGGCAGGGAGGGAGGGGAGGAGAGGCAGGGAGGGAGGAGAGGCAGGGGACGGGAGGAGAGGCAGGGAGGAGGAAAGGCAGGGAGGGAGGAGAGGGCAGGGAGGGAGAAGAGGCAGGGAGGGAGGAGAGGCAGGGAGGGAGGAGAGGCAGGGACGGAGGCGAGGCAGGGACGGAGGAGAGGCAGGGAGGGAGGCAGAGGCAGGGAGGGAGGAGAGGCAGGGAGGGAGTAGAGGCAGGGACGGAGGAGAGACAGGGACGGAGGAGAGGCAGGGAGGGAGGAGAGGCGGGACGGAGGAGAGGCAGGGACGGAGGAGAGGCAGGGACGGAGGAGAGGTAGGGACGGAGGAGAGGCAGGGACGGAGGAAAGGTATGGGAGGGAGGAGAGGCAGGGAGGGAGGAGAGCAGGGAGTGGAAGGGAGAGGCAGGGAGGGAGGAGAGGCAGGGGACGGAGGAGAGGCAGGGAGGGAGGAGAGGCAGGGAGGGAGGAGTGGCAGGGAGGGAGGAGAGGGCAGGGAGTGAGTAGAGGCAGGGACGGAGGAGAGGCAGGGAGGGAGTAGAGGCAGGGACGGAGGAGAGGCAGGGACGGAAGAGAGGCAGGAGGGAGGAGAGGCAGGGAGGGAGTAGAGGGCAGGGACGGAGGAGAGGCAGGGACGGAGGAGAGGCAGGGACGGAGGAGAGACAGGGACGGAGGAGAGGCAGGGACGGAGGAGAGGCAGGGGAGGGAGGAGAGGCAGGGAGGGAGGAGAGGCAGGGACGGAGGTGAGGCAGGGACGGAGGCGAGGCAGGGACGGAGGCGAGGCAGGGACGGAGGAGAGGCAGGGAGGGAGGAGAGGCAGGAGGGAGGAGGAGGCAGGGACGGAGGAGAGGCAGGGAGGGAGTAGAGGCAGGGACGGAGGAGAGGCAGGGACGGAGGTAGAGGCAGGGAGGGAGGGAGGGGAGGGAGGGAGGAGAGGCAGGGATGGAGGGAGGGAGGAGAGGCCGGGAGGGAGAGAGGCAGGGAGGGAGGGAGGGAGGGAGAGGCAGGGAGGGAGGAACTGAGGTTGGGAGAGGCAGGGAGGGAGGAGAGGGCAGGGCGGAGGTGAGGAGAGGCATGGAGGGAAGAGAGCAGGGAGGGAGTGAGGGAGGAGAGGCAGGGTAGGGAGGAGAGGGCAGGGAGGGAGGAGAGGCCAGGGAGGGAGGAGAGGCATGGGTAGGGAGGATGAGGCAGGGGAGGGAGGAGAGGCAGGGAGGGAGGAGAGGCAGGGGAGGGAGGAGTAGGCAGGGAGGGAGGCAGAGGCAGGGAGGGAGGAGAGGCACAGGAGGGAGGAGAGGCAGGGAGGGAGGAGAGGCAGGAGGGAGGAGAGGCAGGGAGGGAAAAGAGGCAGGGGGACGGAGGAGAGGCAAGGACGGAGGAGAGGCAGGGAGGAGGAGAGGCAGGGAGGGAGGGAGGAGAGGCAGGGAGGGAGGAGAGGCAGGGACGGAGGAGAGGCAGGGACGGAGGAAAGGCAGGGAGGGAGGAGAGGCAGGGAGGGAGGAGATGCGAGGGAGGGAGGAGAGGGCAGGGAGGGAGGAGAGGCAGGGCCGGAGGCGAGGCAGGGACGGAGGAGAGGCAGGGGAGGGAGGGAGAGGCAGGGAGGGAGGAGAGGCAGGGAGGGAGTAGAGGCAGGGGACGGAGGGAGAGGCAGGGACGAGGAGGGCAGGGAGGGAGGAGAGGCAGGAGGGGAGGAGAGGCAGGGAGGGAGGAGAGGCAGGGAGGGAGTAGAGGCATGGAGCTGAGGAGAGGCAGGAGGGAGGTAGAGGCAAGGGGACGGAGGGAGAGGCAGGGACGGAAGAAGAGGCAGGGAGGGAGGAGAGACAGGGAGTGAGTAGAGGCAGGGCACGGAGGAGAGGCAGGGGACGGAGGAGGAGGCAGGGACGGAGGAGAGGCAGGGACGGAGGGGGAGGCAGGGATCGTGAGGAGAGGCAGGGAGGGAGGAGAAGGCAGGGAGGGAGGAGAGGCAGGGACGGAGGTGAGGCAGGGACGGAGGCGAGGCAGGGACGGAGGCGAGGCAGGGACGGAGGAGAGGGCAGTTGATGGGAGGAGAGCAGGGAGGGAGGAGAGGCAGGGACGGAGGAAAGGCAGGGAGGAGAGAGAGGCTACGGTGAGGGACGGAAGGAGAGCAGGGAAGGGAAGAGAGGCAGGGATGGGAGGAGAGGCTGGGAGGAGTAGAGGCAGGGGAGCGGAGGAGAGGCAGGGACGGGAGGGAGAGGCAGGGAGACGGAGGGAGAGAGAGGGGACGGAGGAGAGGCAGGGACGGAGGAGAGACAGGAACGGAGTGAGAGGCCGGGAGGGAGGCCGACGGTAGGGGACGAAGGAAGTAGGCAGGGAGGGAGGAGAAGGCAGGGAGGGAGGGAGAGGCAGGGAGGGATGGAGAGGACAGGGAGGGGAGGAAGGGCAGGGACGAGGGCGAGGGGCAGTGGAACTGAGGGCGAGGCAGGGACGGATGGCGCAGCAGGGAATCGAAGGAGGATGGGGGGATGGGAGGGAGGGCAGGACGGCATGGAACGAGGAGAGGCCAGACAGGAGGAGAGGGCAGGGACGTGCGGCGAGGCAGGGAGGGAGGGAGGAGAGGCAGGAAGGGCGGGAGAGGCAGGGGACGGAAGGACGGAAGGCAGGGGGACGGAGGACAGAGCAAGGGAGGGGGGGCAGGAGGCAGGGGAGGGAAGAGAGAGGGCTAGGGAGGGAGGAGAGGCAGGGAGGGAGATGAGGCCAGGGGACGGAGGCGCAGGCCAGGGGACGGAAGAGAGGGCCAGGGAGTGAGGAGAGGAGGCAGGGAGGGAGGGAGAGGCAGGGAGGGAGTAGAGGCAGGGACGGAGGAGAGCAGGGGACGGAGGAGGAAGCGATGGTAAGGGAGGGAAGAGGCCAGGGATGGAGGAGAGGCAGGGACGGGAGGAGAGGCAGGGACGGAGGAGAGGCAGGGACGGAGGGAGAGGTAGGGACGGAGGAGAGGCAGGGGCGGAGGAAAGGTAGGAGGGGGTGTACAGTTTCCTGAGCCTACTGGGCTCTATCATATCTACACTTGAAACTGTGTATGGAGTCAGCCTCCACCACATCGCTTCCTAATGCATTCCATTTGTCAACCACTCTGACACTAAAAAAGTTCTTTCTAATATCTCTGTGGCTCATTTGGGCACTCAGTTTCCACCTGTGTCCCCTAGTGCGTGTGCCCCTTGTGTTAAACAGCCTGTCTTTATCAACCCTGTCGATTCCCCTGAGAATCTTGAATGTGGTGATCATGTCCCCCTAACTCTTCTGTCTTCCAACGAAGTGAGGTTTAATTCCTGCAGTCGCTCCTCGTAGCTCATACCTCTCAGCTCGGGTACTAGTCTGGTGGCAAACCTTTGAACCTTTTCCAGTTTAGTCTTATGCTTGACTAGATAGGGACTCCATGCTGGAGCCGCATACTCCAGGATTGGTCTGACATATGTGGTATATAATGTTCTGAAAGATTCCTTACACAAGTTTCTAAAGGCCGTTCTTATGTTAGCCAACCTGGCATATGCTGCTGATGTTATCCTCTTGATATGAGCTTCAGGGGACAGGTCTGGCGTGATATCAACCCCCAGGTCTTTCTCTCTCTCTGACTCTTGAAGTATTTCATCTCCCAAATGATACCTTGTATCTGGTCTCCTGCTTCCTACCCCTATCTTCATTACATTACATTTGCTTGGGTTAAACTCTAACAGCCATTTGTTCGACCATTCCTGCAGCTTGTCCAGGTCTTCTTGAAGTCTCAAGCTGTCCTCCTCTGTCTTAATCCTTCTCATAATTTTGGCGTCGTCAGCAAACATTGAGAGGAATGAGTCTATACCCTCTGGGAGATCATTGAGATCATGTGGTGTGTGTGGTGTGTGGTGTGTGTGTGTGTGTGTGTGTGTGTGTGTGTGTGTGTGTGTGTGTGTGTGTGTGTGTGTGTGTGTTGTTCTCACCTATTGTGATTGCAGAGGTAGGGCTCTGGCTCTTTGGTCCCGCCTCACAAATGCTGTGTGTGTGGGGGGGGGGGGAGAGGACATTACTAGGACGAGGAGCGGTTGGGCGGATAGAAGACAGTGTTTTAAGGGGAAGGTGTAGATAGAGGATGAAACCTCTGGAAGTGATCAAACAGCAGTTGTGGAATGGGTGATATCAGAGTGGGGAGGAAGAGGGTTCGATGGCTGGGGCATATGCTTAGTGGTAGGACCCTCACACCGCATCTTTACATCATTTTCGCCTGGGTTCGAGCCTAGATTTAATGCACGAACCTTGATTCAAGATTCAACCTGTTTACCCAGCAGTAATTGATTGTAACCTGTTGGCAGAGTCGGTTCTTAGGTCAAACTAATAACGTAAGGCATAGCATGAACTAAGACATGATATCACCAAGTTTACCCGTTTTAATATAATATATCACGAATTATACCAGTACCAAGACAATATGACATCAATTATACCAGTACCAAGACAATATGACATCAATTATACCAGTACACAAGACAATATGACATCAATTATACCAGTACCAACACATTATGTCATCAATTATACCAGTACCAAGACTATATGTCATCAATTATACCAGTACCAAGACTATATGTCACCCTCTATACCAGTACCAAGACAATACGACACCCAACTATACCAGTACCAAGACAATATGACACCAACTATACCAGTACCAAGACAATATGACACCAACTATACCAGTGCCAAGACAATATGACACCAACTGTACCAGTACCAAGACAATATGACACCAACTGTACCAGTACCAAGACAATGACACCAACTATACCAGTACCAAGACAATATGACACAACTATACCAGTACCAAGTCAATATGTAACCAACTATACCAGTACCAAGACAATATGACACCCTCTATACCAGTACAAGACAATATGATTCTAACTATACCAGTACCAAGACAATATGACACCAACTGTATCAGTACCAAGACAATATGACACCAACTGTACCAGTACCAAGACAATGACACCAACTATACCAGTACCAAGACAATATGACACCAACTATACCAGTACCAAGTCAATATGGCACCAACTATACCAATACCAAGACAATATGACACCAACTATACCAGTACCAAGACAATATGACACAACTATACCAGTACCAAGACAATATGACACCAACTGTACCAGTACCAAGACAATATGACACCAACTGTACCAGTACCAAGACAATGACACCAACTATATCAGTACCAAGACAATATGACACCAACTATACCAGTACCAAGTCAATATGACACCAACTATACCAGTACCAAGACAATATGACACCAACTGTACCAGTATCAAGACAATGACACCAACTATACCAGTACCAAGTCAATATGTAACAACTATACCAGTACCAAGACAATATGACACCAACTATACCAGTACCAAGTCAATATGTCACCAACTATACCAGTACCAAGACAATATGACACCAACTGTACCAGTACCAAGACAATGACACTAACTATATCAGTACCAAGACAATATGACACCAACTATATCAGTACCAAGACAATATGACACCAACTATACCAGTACCAAGACAATATGACACCAACTATACCAGTACCAAGACAATATGACACCAACTATATCAGTACCAAGACAATATGACACCAACTATACCAGTACCAAGACAATATGACACCAACTATACCAGTACCAAGACAATATGACACCAACTATACCAGTACCAAGACAATATGACACCAACTATACCAGTACCAAGACAATATGACACCAACTATACCAGTACCAAGACAATATGACACCAACTATACCAGTACCAAGACAATATGACACCAACTATACCAGTACCAAGTCAATATGTCACCAAGTCTCGCATACCAGACAGTGCAGCTTCAGAACAATTTATAACACAATGTTGAGTCAAATGCCTGATTTCTTCTTCAAACAATCGACACCATCTCTACTCCGCACCATAACCTCAGAAACGTCCTGACATACTTACACCTGAGGCAGTTTCTCAACATTACAAGATAAACTGTTCATTATATAGCAGTGTTTTTGTCTAAATCTTTCCTCGGAGCACAAGCCAGGGTCATGATATTTACAGTATTTCTACAAGTACTTTCGAAACCTCTTCATCTTCCCTCAACCTTTGCCGGCTTTGTTTACCTTTATAAACAGTTTATGAGCACCGAAGCGCCAAAGGGTTCTTTATAACAATAATAATAGTTGATTTTGAAGTTTTAATGCTCGAAACTGTTTAATAAATGTAGACTAAGCCGCCAAAGATTGAGAACAGATAGAGTAAGTAGATGGGTTATTGATGGTTGAATCCTTGACCAGGTCATCGGGCTTCCTTTAAAGAATTCTCGTGATTTATTCGAGTGAAATAGCTTATTAAATTCCTTCTTTGATCTTCCACAAGCTGCCCTTGTCGACATACCTACTTTAGGACATGTTGCCTGAGGACAGGTTGCCTGAGTACGGGTTGCTTGAGGACAGGTTGCCTGAGGACAGGTTGCCTGAGGACAGGTTGCTTGAGGATAGGTTGCTAGAGGACAGGTTGCCTGAGGACAGGTTGCCTGAGGACAGGTTGCTTGAGGATAGGTTGCTAGAGGACGGGTTGCTTGTGTACGGTTGCCTGAGAACAGGTTGCCAGATGACAGGTAGCTTGAGGACAGGTTGCCTGAGAGCGGGTTGCCAGAGGACAGGTTGCCAGAGGACAGGTTGCTTGAGGACAGGTTGCCAGAGGACAGGTTGCCAGAGGACAGGTTGCCAGAGGACAGGTTGCCTGAGAGCGGGTTGCCAGAGGACAGGTTGCCAGAGGACAGGTTGCCAGAGGACAGGTTGCCTGAGGACAGGTTGCCAGAGGACAGGTTGCCAGAGGACAGGTTGCCAGAGGACAGGTTGCCAGAGGACAGGTTGCCTGAGGACAGGTTGCCAGAGGACAGGTTGCCTGAGAGCGGGTTGCCAGAGGACAGGTTGCCTGAGGACAGGTTGCCTGAGGACAGGTTGCCTGAGGACGGGTTGCCTGAGGACAGGTTGCCTGAGGACAGGTTGCCTGAGGACAGGTTGCTTGAGGACAGGTTGCCAGAGGACAGGTTGCCTGAGGACAGGTTGCTTGAGGACAGGTTGCCAGAGGACAGGTTGCCTGAGGACAGGTTGCTTGAGGACAGGTTGCCAGAGGACGGGTTGCTTGAGGACAGGTTGCCAGATGACAGGTTGCCTGAGGACGGGTAGCTTGAGGACAGGTTGCTTGAGGACAGGTTGCTTGAGGACAGGTTGCCTGAGGACAGGTTGTTTGAGGACAGGTTGCCTGAGGACAGGTTGCTTGAGGACAGGTTGCCTGAGGACAGGTTGCCTGAGGACAGGTTGCTTGAGGACAGGTTGCCAGAGGACAGGTTGCCTGAGGACAGGTTACATGAGGACAGGTTGCCTGAGGACGGGTTGCCTGAGGACAGGTTGCCTGAGGACAGGTTGCTTGAGGACAGGTTGCCTGAGGACAGGTAGCTTGAGGACAGGTTGCTTGAGGACAGGTTGCTTGAGGACAGGTTGCTTGAGGACAGGTTGCCAAAGGACGGGTTGCTTGAGGACAGGTTGCCAGATGACAGGTTGCCTGAGGACAGGTTGCCTGAGGACAGGTTGCCTGAGGACAGGTAGCTTGAGGACAGGTTGCTTGAGGACAGGTTGCCTGAGGACAGGTTGCTTGAGGACAGGTTGCCTGAGGACAGGTAGCTTGAGGACAGGTTGCTTGAGGACAGGTTGCTTGAGGACAGGTTGTCAAAGGACGGGTTGCTTGAGGACAGGTTGCCAGATGACAGGTTGCCTGAGGACAGGTTGCCTGAGGACAGGTTGCCTGAGGACGGGTTGCCTGAGGACAGTTTGCCTGAGGACGGGTTGCCTGAGGAAGGGTTGCCTGAGGACAGGTTGCCTGAAGACAGGTTGTCTGAGGACAGGTTGCCTGAGGACAGGTTGCCTGAGGACAGGTTGCCTGAGGACAGGTTGCCTGAGGACAGTTTGCCTGAGGACGGGTTGCCTGAGGACGGGTTGCTTGAGGACGGGTTGCTTAAGGACGGGTTGCCTGAGGACAGGTTGCTTAAGGACGGGTTGCTTGAGGACAGGTTGCTTGAGGACAGGTTGCTGAGGACGGGTTGCCTGAGGACAGGTTGCTTAAGGACGGGTTGCTTAAGGACGGGTTGCCTGAAGACAGGTTGCCTGAGGACAGGTTGCCTGAGGACAGGTTGCCTGAGGACAGGTTGCCTGAGGACGGGTTGCTGAGGACAGGTTGCTGAGGACAGGTTGCCTGAGGACAGGTTGCCTGAAGACAGGTTGTCTGAGGACAGGTTGCTGAGGACGGGTTGCCTGAGGACAGGTTGCCTGAGGACAGGTTGCCTGAGGACAGGTTGCCTGAGGACGGGTTGCCTTAGGACAGGTTGCCTGAGGACAGGTTGCCTGAGGACAGGTTGCCTGAGGACAGGTTGCCTGAGAACGGGTTGCCTGAGGACAGTTTGCCTGAGGACAGGTTGCCTGAGGACAGGTTGCCTGAGGACAGGTTGCCTGAGGACAGGTTGCCTGAGGACAGGTTGCCAGAGGACAGGTTGCCTGAGGACAGGTTGCCTGAGGACAGGTTGCCTGAGGACGGGTTGCCTGAGGACAGGTTGCCTGAGGACGGGTTGTCTAAGGACAGGTTGCCTGAGAACGGGTTGCTTGAGGACGGGTTGCCTGAGGACAGGTTGCTTAAGGACGGGTTGCTTGAGGACAGGTTGCTTGAGGACAGGTTCCTTGAGGACGGGTTGCCTGAGGACAGGTTGCTTAAGGACGGGTTGCTTAAGGACGGGTTCCTTGAGGACAGGTTGCTTGAGGACGGGTTGCCTGAGGACAGGTTGCTTTAGGACAGGTTGCCTGAGGAAGGTTTCAGAGGAGGAAATATCACGTAAAGATCCAGTAGAAACCTTTATGTTGACTGTGGTGCTCACTTGATAGAACTAGTGAGAACCCATCAGATTGATGGTGGAGCTGCTGAGACACGCCACGGCGGGGCAGACACACGCCCACGGCGGGGCAGACACACGCCCAAGGCGGGGCAGACACACGCCCAAGGCGGGGCAGACACACTCCCAAGGCGGGGCAGACACACGCCCCAGGCGGGGCAGACACACGCCCAAGGCGGGGCAGACACACGCCCAAGGCGGGGCAGACACACTCCCAAGGCGGGGCAGACACACGCCCAAGGCGGGGCAGACACACGCCCAAGGCGGGGGCAGACACACGCCCAAGGCGAGGCAGACACACGCCCAAGGCGGGGCAGACACACGCCCCAGGCGGGGGCAGACACACTCCCAAGGCGGGGCAGACACACTCCCAAGGCGGGGCAGACACACGCCCCAGGCGGGGGCAGACACACGCCCAAAGCGGGGCAGACAGAGCCCCAATTCGGAGCAGACACACGCCCAAGGCGGGGCAGACACAGGCCCAAGGCGGGGCAGACACAGGCCCAAGGCGGGGCAGACACACGCTCCTTGCGCCGCTACTGTTCCTTATTCTCATATCTGACATAGATAAAAATACACGTCACAGCTTCGTGTCGTCCTTTGCAGATGACACAAAAATCAGCATGAAAATTACCTCTGCTGAAGACATTGAAAAACTACAAGCAGATATAAACAAAGTTTTCGACTGGGCAGCAGAAAATAACATGATGTTTAACAATGAAAAATTTCAGGTACTCAGGTACGGCAAAAATGAGGATATGAAACATAATACAGGGTACAAAACACAATCGAATCTTCCCATAGTAGAAAAACAGCATGTCAAGGTTTTGGGAATAATGATGTAGGACGATGTAACGTTTAGGGAGCATAACCAAGCAAATATTGCGTCAGCCAGATAAATGATCGAATGGATTACGAGAACTTTCAAATCCAGGGATCCCATCACAATGGTTGTACTCTTCAAGTCACTTGTGTTGTCCCGTCTCGAATACTGCTCAGTACTTACTTCCCCCTTCAGAGCAGGAGAGATTGTTGAAATAGAGGGAATACAGAGAACATATACGGCACGCATAGACGAGATAAAACACCTAAATTATTGGGATCGTCTCAAAGCTCTCCAAATGTACTCTCTAGAAAGGAGACGAGAGAGATACCAAATAATATACACATGGAAAATACTGGAGGGCCAGGTCCCAAATTTGCACAGAAAAATAACAACGTAATGGAGTGAACGATATGGAAGAAAATGCAAGATTGAACCAGTGAAGAGCAGAGGTGCCATAGGCACAATCAGAGAGCACTGTATAAACATCAGAGGTCCGCGGTTGTTCAACGTCCTCCCAGCGACTATAAGAAATATTGCCGGAACAACCGTGGACATCTTCAAGAGAAAACTGGACTGTTTCCTAAGAGAAGTCCCAGATCAGCCGGGCTGTGGTGGGTATGTGGCTCTGCGGGCCGCTCCAAGCAACAGCCTGGTGGATCAAACTCTCACAAGTCGAGCCTGGCCTCGGGCCGGGCATGGGGAGTAGAAGAACTCCCAGAACCCCATCAAGCAGGTATCAAGCAAGCTCAAGTAGGGGCTGACACACGCCCAAGGCGGGGCAGACACAGGCGCAAGGCTGGGCCTTGAGAGCGGAATTACAACAAGGAAGGAGAAAATAGAAATAGAACGTTAGACAGAAACAGAAAGGGAATCAAAGGAAGAGAGGAAGTGAGACAAGGAGAGAGAGAAAGAGTGAGAGAGAGAGGAAGAGGAATGGGAAAAAGTCATTACTTTGCCTTCTCATTTTCAAGCTCAGATTTCGTACATGGAAAATTGTCCGCGTAATTTAATATATTGCATTAAGTTATGGTTATATCAATTAGACTGAATTTTGCATCTAATTGAAATAATGTCAAAATATGTTATAAAAACATACCATAAATTACGTTTTGAATTTATTATATTATATTAATTCGATTAATCTGTTATAAATACAACACCGAACAACAGGAAATAAAAACTACTGACTAAAACAAATTAAGTTCTGCTCAATTTGTTTAAAAATTATATAATTTATTCCTGCACGCGACGCTAATCCCAAGAAATAAACAAATATTTTGCATTAGATTACATGAAATAAAAATTATGAAACAATATTCTCTTCCTCCTGACTTGCTGCATCAAATTTCTCAGAATTCATAAGTAAAATATACATGATAGCATTGTTCACGAGAATAAATTATTCATCCGACATATGTTAGAATGACAAGGAAAGACGCCTCGTTAGAATGGTGGCGTTCCCCTCACTACACTACTGCCACACGGGGTCCTAATGTGTCCACACTGAGTAATGTGTCCGCACTGAGTAATGTGTCCGCACTGAGTAATGTGTCCACACTGAGTAATGTGTCCGCACTGAGTAATGTGTCCACACTGAGTAATGTGTCCACACTGAGTAATGTGTCCGCACTGAGTAATGTGTCCACACTGAGTAATGTGTCCACACTGAGTAATGTGTCCGCACTGAGTAATGTGTCCACACTGAGTAATGTGTCCGCACTGAGTAATGTGTCCACACTGAGTAATGTGTCCACACTGAGTAATGTGTCCGCACTGAGTAATGTGTCCACACTGAGTAATGTGTCCACACTGAGTAATGTGTCCGCACTGAGTAATGTGTCCACACTGAGTAATGTGTCCACACTGAGTAATGTGTCCACACTGAGTAATGTGTCCACACTGAGTAATGTGTCCACACTGAGTAATGTGTCCACACTGAGTAATGTGTCCACGCTGAGTAATGTGTCCACGCTGAGTAATGTGTCCACACTGAGTAATGTGTCCACACTGAGTAATGTGTCCACACTGAGTAACGTGTCCACACTGAGTAATGTGTCCACACTGAGTAATGTGTCCACACTGAGTAATGTGTCCACACTGAGTAATGTGTCCATACTGAGTAATGTGTCCACACTGAGTAATGTGTCCACGCTGAGTAATGTGTCCACACTGAGTAATGTGTCCACACTGAGTAATGTGTCCACGCTGAGTAATGTGTCCACGCTGAGTAATGTGTCCACACTGAGTAATGTGTCCACGCTGAGTAATGTGTCCACACTGAGTAATGTGTCCACACTGAGTAATGTGTCCACACTGAGTAATGTGTCCACGCTGAGTAATGTGTCCACACTGAGTAATGTGTCCACACTGAGTAATGTGTCCACACTGAGTAATGTGTCCACACTGAGTATGTGTCCACACTGAGTAATGTGTCCACACTGAGTAATGTGTCCACGCTGAGTAATGTGTCCACACTGAGTAATGTGTCCACACTGAGTAATGTGTCCACACTGAGTAATGTGTCCACACTGAGTAATGTGTCCACACTGAGTAATGTGTCCACGCTGAGTAATGTGTCCACACTGAGTAATGTGTCCACACTGAGTAATGTGTCCACACTGAGTAATGTGTTAACACTGATGAACACACTGTATCACTAAGTGGGTGGTGGGGTTCCTCAGCAGGAGGGAGCACACCACGGCTACAATGGTCAAAATACTAAACTTCAAAAATATTCCAATGAATGAATTTATAATGGCTGAAACGGGAACTTTTTGTAAAATATTGTGTTTAAGGGATAATCTGGCGCCGGATGAAGATTTGCTCCCAGATGCGTCACCAGCTTCTGCTGCTCCCAGGAAAGATCAAATGATGGATAGTGTGTAATTTCTATGGTTTGTGTACTCATCTAGCTGTACTCACCTAGTTGTGCTTGCGAGGGATATGCTAGTGCATTCCATTTACTAACTACTCTGACACTGAAAAAGTTCTTTCTAATGTCTCTGTGGCTCATTTGGGTATTCAGTTTCACCTGTGTCCCCTTGTTTGTGTACCCTTCCCCCTGATGAATAAACCATCCTTGTCTACCCTGTTAATTCCTTGAGAATTTGTATGTGGTGATCATGTTTCCCCGGGCTCATCTGTCTTCCAGTGACGTGAGGTGCAGATCACGCCGCCTTTCCTCATAACTCGTGCCTCCTAGTCTGGGACTAGCCTAGTGGAATACCTCTGAACTTTTTCCAGCTTCGTCTTGTGCTTGGTACGGGCTCCATGCTGGGGCCGCATACTCCAGGATTGGACTTTCATGTGTGGTATACAAAGTTTTGAAGGATTCCTTACACAGGTTTCTGAGGGCAATCTGATGTTAGCCAGCCTCGTATACGCCGCTGATGTTATTCTTTTGATGTGGGATTCAGAAGACAGGTTTGGCGTGATATCAACTCCTAGACCTTTCTCTCTGTCCGTTCGTGAAGGACTTCATCTCCCATTCGGTATCCAGTGTCAGCCCCGTATTTCCTCCCCCTAGTTTCATCACCTTAACAATTACTTGGGTTGAACTTTAGTAGCCATTTGTTAGACCATTCCTTGAGTTTGTCTAGGTCATCTTGTAGCTTTATACTCTCTTCTTCTTTTTTGTATATAGGATTAATAAAGTATTTTCGAGAGATGTGCAGAACTTTTTTCTTTAGTATTAACTAGGTGAACTTGAATGTGATGTGCAGCGCGGTTTTTTCCCTATAGGATTGACAGGGTAAAGTTTGAGAGGTACACAGTAAATTTTTTTTATGGAGTGAGAAGGTAAATCGAGGTAGAGTATGAGGAGAGGTACTCACAGAGGAAGCATCGCGTTCGCGCGCTCCCCAGCCGCCGCGCCGAACAGATGGTTCCAGAACACACCGCACTGCAAATAAACATTCGTAATTAAACACTGTGAAACCAGTTGAATGACTGTTGAGAGGCGGGACCAGAGGCGGAGCTCAACCCGCAGCACAACCAGTATAACTCACCACAGAAAACGAAAGTCGTACAGAAAGTCTCAAGCATTCTGACGGGTGACTACTTACACTATATCTTTCAGAATTAAGTGGTTTAGTAGCCAAGTACATGTAATAGAAGCAGAGAGTAGTTGTGATAAATAATGATTGTGACTTCTTAAATAACGAGGGTAATTACATGGTTTAAAAAGGTAATCACCCAAAGGGTTCCGGCTCGACTTTTCCCAACATAAAAAGTAAACCGAGAGGAACAGGCTGTGTGGTCTAACAGGTTTGCAGGGCTCTGATGTTCTAGAGAACTACATGGGAATACAAATAACAGAAAATCTCTT